>JAGGAV010000093.1:0-39690 GCA_017657295.1 Termitomyces sp. DKA64 | reverse complement strand
GTAGACTTTTGATCTCCCTCTGCCAGATGTGTGACTTAGCCACAGCCTCCAGAGGTCACCCTTACAGCAGGGCAATGATGACCTGCCACCATGTCTTCATAAGTAGGGATTCTGGTCCCTGCTACATTGCCCTCCAAGGCAATGGAGGTGGGCAATGAAGGCCCTGAATTCATCATGGCCATGATGAGGATGTTTTCCCCTCTGCAGCAGACATATCCACCACTGCCCACTATGGTGCATCCTCAGGATGCACCTTTGTCATCATTAGACACAGCAGGGCAACTGAAGATTGCTGTAAGGAGACTAGTCTTCCAGCTGTCCCACCCTCACTGGGCTTAGCCTGTGGGGATTGGCACCTCTATCAAGCCAACCTCCAGGCTACTTGGCCCTCCTTACTCCCTCACCATCTTGGCTCCCAGGCCTAATGGGTAAATTGTACTTGGCACATGATGTATTGTTGTCTATCATTGATCCTTCTCCTACCAGACCCAATTAGCCAGTAGTTTGTAGTCATTGGCCTCTGCTTTGTCATTAGGCTGTAGTCAGTGGCCCCCAGGCTTAGTCACAGGTACTTAGTCATCCAGTGATCCTGTAGTATAAATAGGGGACCTGGGGATAGGATATCCCCAGTCCAGACAATAGCATTGCTTTTGCCTCTGGTTGTCACCCACCTCTTGCCCACCATGCCTCTGACTGGTTTGCTCATTGCTTGCCTCTTGACTGGAGAGTCAGGTTGTGAGTGGCAGGCTTGGCTTGGACTATTTATGGTCAATGCTCCCTTACAGTTGCCCCTGCAAGTAAAAGAAAACAGAGGGCAATGACAGACACATTGTTGTCTGCACTAGCAACAGAGAGTGAGCCCTCCTCATCAACTGCATGAAAGATGGTCAAGCAACACTTCTCAGCCAGGAAAAAGGGTAAGGGCAAAGCCAAAGGGCCTGAGCCCTCAACCATGGCTAATGAGCAAGCTCACCTTCTCCAGTGGTTACACAATGCCAGAGTGCTAGAGGACATTGGGGCTGACATCCTCAAGAATCCTGTAGTGCAGTCAGCACTAGCTCCAGTCCTTGATAAACTTGAGATAGCAAGGTCTCAGAAGGATGATGTCATGAACCATCTCTGAACCCCTGCCAGACCCTGGACCTTCCCTGACCCACCCCAGCAAGCCCAGGACATACTTTCCCCCCCTCCCCCCACTCCCAACATCTATGACACCTTCCCAACCCCCAGCACCCACTCTGGCAACTCCTGAGGCTTCTCTGAAAAACCCCAATGCTTCTCTGGCAGTCCCTGAGATCCCCTCAGACTCTGGATAAGTCCAACCACCCCAGTGTGCATCACAGTTATGTATCAATACAAAACCACCACTGACTAGCTAGTCTCAGAATGCCCCAAACAACTGCACCTGAGACCCATCCACATGACCTGACCTCAGACCCACAATCCTGGAGGAGTTCCCCCTGCTGGTATTTAAGCCATGGCATAGTAAGTAGCTAAATAGTCTTAATATTACCTATGTTTTTGTGTTTGTTATGTCTCTTATATTTCTGTCTCTCTATTCTGTCTTGTCTTGTTGAATCTGATCTCTTTCTTAATTGCATCTGTTTCCATCTTATCAGTCTTGATCTTATCAGTTTCCTTTTTTGTCTCTCATCTGTCTCCTAAAGTCTTGCCTCATCTCATTCCCATCTCTTGCCTCATCTCAACTTCCAAGACCTCCTGTACTCATAGCCTGGACTTGCTGAGTTTGTCATTAATACTCCAGAGTTCTGTATCATGTGTGCCTCCCACTCACCCAATCACTCCACCCCCCATAGACCCCCACAGGAACACCCTGGACCCCCCCAGACCTCCACTATCTCCTTTCTCTACCCCATTTTACTCTTCCAGAGCTCACCAGAGTTAGGGATCATAGGTTTAGATGTCATGTCCACCTAGTAAGAGACTTGCCCAGTGTAGCTGAGCCCCTGGGTCAGCAGAACCTAACAGATGAGGCTTGATTGGACCTCTTCTGGTCAGCTTTGGGTAAGCAAGTAGCTTCCCCCCTTCATCCTCCAGAGACAAAGAAGGCTTGTACAGGGCCTTCTGGGCCTCTCAAGGGTTTGAACATCATCCCTACTGGCGAGGACCAGCTAATGGATGTGCACCTGGACTTTGTGGTGCCTTAGGCCACAGCTGGACTCTCAAGGCCAGCATATGCCAAAACTGTGTCATCAAGGCCAGCAGCTGCTGAAGCTGGCTCTACAAAGTCAGCTGCAACATATACAGAGGCTGATGACCTAACAGTTGTCACCACCCCAATAGCCTATCCTGCAAATGTGCCACAGTGATCAGAGGCTGGAATTTTTGAGGTCCTTGAACCAATGACCTATACTGTTCTGAGTGCCCTTGCATCAGGACCCCCATGACTGTCAGGTTCCACTGAGCATGGGGGCTCAGCTGTACTGAGTGAGTCCTTACCAGGTGGACACAACATCTACACATACATTCCCATGTTCCAGTGAGCTCCAGATGAGTGAACTGCAAGTACAGGGTGAGGAAGCAAGGTCTGTGCAGGTCCAGGGTGAGCTCTGGAGTTGATGTAGTCAAAGCTAGGGATAACTCAGGGCTAGATCTGAGTCAAGGGCACAGAGATGTTTTGGAGATGCAGAAGTGAATATAGGAGTGGACAGTAAGAGGAATAGAGTCAAACATAACTGGGAGAGTCAAGACAAGATGAGAGACTTAAGAGAAGATAAGACAAGATGAGACTTAAGATAGAGAGAAGGGAGACAGAGATGAGACAAGAAAGGAAACTGATAAGATGGACACTTGGAGATGGAACAACAAGACAAATGAAACACAAATGTAGGTAATATCAAGACTACCCTAGCTAATACTATTCTACAGTTTAAGTACTAGCAGGGGGGACTCCTCCAGGACAGTGGGTGTAAGGCCAGACCATGCAAGTTGGGTCTTGGGTACAGTTGTTTGGGGTGTCTCAAGACTAGTGGTCAGGTGTTGGTAGCATCTGATGCATACCCATGATGCACACCAGGAATGACAGAGAGAAGGTCAGAGTTATCCAAATACTTGGAGAGGGTTGGAGAAGTCACAGGAAGTTGCAGGTCCTACTGGAGAAAGTGTTGGAGATCCCCAGAGAAGTGTCAGGGTTAGTCAGAGCAGGCACCAGGGGTTGAGGGATGCATATGCTCCAGGATTTGCTGGGCTTGACTGGGCAAAGCCTGGAGGTGAGGTGGGGGTCTGGGAATGGGTTGTGACAGTGACAAGGAGTTCTTTGTCACCCACAGACAATCTTCCTAAGAGGCAGCCAGTCTTGGGGCTGCCTCAGAGCCAGGGAGTGATGATGAAAATGATGTCTTGTTGTCCAAGCAACACATTTTGGACAGCAACTCAGATGATGACAATGTGCAGCATCATTGCAAGAACAAGCACAATGTTGATGCCAAATGGCTGTTAGTTCTTAATGCTGAGAAGGCTAAGATGGACCTCAAGCATCTGAATGGCACAGTGCCTGGCTATCTTCCAGACAGCTGGAAGGGGGACCATCACTGGCAATTGGTTCCCTTGCCATCTCTCTCATCAGCCATGCTTGGCTGTACAGACAACAACACTCAGGGAGTGGGACCTGATCAAGTCCCATTCACCCAGCACTTTGACATTGATGTGTGAGCACAATATATTATGCACTACAGCCACCCAGGCTCTCAGAACCTGTATCAGGTGTGGCCATCAATGCATCATTGTGTGTAGACTGGTGATCAGTCTTTGGCTACATCTTGGGTTGGGCATTGGCCCCTGCCATACATCATGCACAAACAGCCTATATGCAGCTGTTTGCTATAGTGGTAGCTCAACCCTGTCTCTATCAAGATGCAGTTGATAGCTACCATGCTCACATAAGGGAATTTATTCCTTTCAAACCTTTCAACCCTACAAATTCACTCTGCATAGGCAACACATGTTGCCTATACAAATTCACAATCTCAGTGAAACAGAAGTAATATGCCACCTCCTCACAAACTGGGTGCTACCTGCTTGGGTGAACCATACATATACCTACAGTATATACTTCTTAGCTCATCACTGGTTAGGCAGTGCAATGCACATGAACCTGTTCATGCAGGTCAACAATGAATGGCATCATTGACTCCAGTCCACAGGAGTATCCCCTCCCTTAGTGGGGTACAACAGGTGGTATGCACCCAACAATGACAACAGGGAGTGCTTTAGAGTGCTCCTGCAACTGCATGAGAGTCACAGTAACTCCCCACTGCATGTAGTCAAATGGTTGCACTATGGGGACTCACCTATATTCATTTACCTTCTGCATCATCCTACAGAGGTGGTGAACACCATCTTGGCAGAGGTGGAAGAGCCACTAGTCATGACCCCTCCACCAACTGCCATCTTAACTGAGATTGGGCCCTCATCATCAGTGGTGGAAGCTACTCCCACTCTTTCTGTGAGCTCTGCTGCATCCTCCTGGGATGCACCTACAAAGGAGTCCATGAAATTAGACTATGCCAACAAATCTTTGGTGCCTACTGAGACCAGCCCAGAGATAATTCCACTCATCATCACTGGCCCTTCAGATGTGGCTACCCCCATTGCACCTGAAGCTAGAACAAGCAGCTCCACAGATATGACTAATGCTGCATTGGAGCACTGGGCTGACATTGTGAGCAGCAAAGAAGCATCATCCTTGCAAATGGATGAACAAGCAGGATGAACTACTAACTGTGGTTCACTATGACCATTCTCACACTGGGGCTGAATGAGTGCCCATGCATATCACTTGACATGCATCTGGGCAATGCATTGAGATATCACCTGCCCACTTTTATGCACATAGGCCTATCTGAGCCTACACCTTTTTTCAATGTGGAGACCCTAAGTAGGGCCCCAGTGCCAACTCATGGATGGGATGCCATATTCCACCCCCTTTTTCCTGTCCTTATTCTTTTTATAAGTCTGTTGACAGACTCAAAAGGGGGGTATGTAATGGAGCACCTGGTATATTGTCCTATATTGTGTTATTCCAGTAGTGTCACATGACACTACCTATAAATACTATTATTGTAATTATATAAGGCAGCACCTTACTTCATACAATCATCTGGTGTTGAATTATGGAGTGTGAACTGTAGGTAGTGCAACTTGTAATGGACATGTCATGTTACACATGGTTTGGTGGGGAACCCTTTCAGGTCCACAGTGTTACTCAGGAGGGGAGTATTTACAGCAGGATTTTCTTGTAGGTCTCCCATACTAACTGGCAAGGACTTGAGCCCTTCTACCTGTGCTGGCACTAATGCATTTGAAAGGTTGTTTTCCTTTGTCTGCAGCTGTAGGCCACACCACAGGATCTACCCATGGATACAACCTCTCAGAGGACTCTCTTGGTCCTCCAACAATGACACCACTCAGACCAGCTGGCACCAGTCTGATAGGAGTGGCTTCTGGCTGAACTCCTGGCATAATCCCACTTTCTCTCCTCATGCCATGCTGTGATGTGGCAAGATCCAGAATACGAGGTGTAGCAACAAGTACTTCCCTATCAGCTGAGGACTTGGCAGCTGGGCCAAGCACTTGATCCTTGAGGTCACATAAGTGCTCATTGAGGAAGATAAGCACTAAAATCTTTAACATTCTAGTTGTAACTCATGGCAGTGAACTTCTTTTCAGAAGTTAATGTGGTGCTGTAGCACAAGGCAATGCTAATTTGACTTTGAAATATAATGTTGCCATTACAGTGTTGCAGCTTACAATGCACACCCACGAGTCAAAATCAGTTAATTGGATGTAATCACAGATATGCTAGTAAGGCAATGCTTTACATTACATAATTCTATGCTGAAATGGGCAGAACCAGAAAGTGCTGCTAAATATAGGTAAATACTAGGACGTAATATCTGAGTTATGCAGCGATCATCTATGGCCCAAAGGACAGTATCTTAGATGTCCTTTGGAGATGAGGAGGTCTATAGGATGCTTCATTACAAAAAGGTTGTATGTTCAATAAAATGGTAAGAAGTCTTGCTCGATATATTAGGGCATGCTGGAGTGACCCAAGGTTGGTCATGACAAAGACCAACAACCATGTGAAACATATTTGCAGTGTGAGCCATATTGTATCAACAGCTGCTGCATGAAAGATGTACTCGGTTTGTCAACAAGCACAATCTTACATATCAGCTTCCAATGGGCTTCTTGGTACTTCCTCCCCTTATATAGAGTAAGATTTACAATTACAGTATGAAATAAATAGGGCAATTACACAGTAGGCAATCATTCTGTAATTAATTTTCACACCACCACATAAGTTTTTTTGGCATTGCTATACCACATAAAGTGCAATATTCCTTCAGTAGCTAATCAAAATCAAATCATCAGTAGGCAATACATGCAATCACGAGCTCCCCCATCTGTACATTCATCGAAATACTTTTACTCTTGGATAGTCTTGACAGTTTTGCACATAAGTGGGCCTGTACAACCATAAGTCAAGTCGTGTATTGACCATAACGTCTTCGAGAACCCTTGGAAGTCTGATAGGAAGGGCCATTAATCAACGACGATGAAGATGAGATGTCCATCATAACTTTGGATTGTAATATATAATATTCAGGACCCTTTATTTCAACCCTTGCATTACCTTATATGTACGGAGACAACTTCTCTTTATCCACATGCAACAAATACATGATTATGCACTGTAATCACTATAAGAATGCTGATGAACTTAGACCATTTTCATGGTTTCTTCAAGCCTCACAATATACTGTAGAACAGCGATGATGCACAATTTATGAGTATATTCAATGTAGTACATATTACTGCTTAATGCAATGGATCAATATATATGAATACTAGCTCAACCAGCCACTCACATATGATGAAGGTGAGTTGACATGATACAAATTGATTGACAGCAAGTATGAATGACAGGGCATTTGTGGTTAAAGAGTATCGTGACGAGAATAGTAGGTATAGTGACATTAACAATGTACAGATCCATACACAGCAGATATATGATAGATACAATTAAAGAAAAGAGGAAGAACATATCAAACGAGAACGATTGAAATGGTAACAATAATGAGGATGGAACTATTCATATGACATAAAGCAACATTGAAGCAATACTATTCTGACTGAAAATCTATGATTACATAGACTGGAGGGAAACTGATGATAGTAGATAGAAAAATGCAAACAAGCACAACCGAAGCAAAACAATTTTGAGGGCGCAGAGAGGACAGATGAGGCAATAGCATCACATTACATAAAGGGGAAACCAATAATAGACATCATGATCCATACAATTGCGAGGACAGGAGAAGAAGATAAGTAACACCAAACAAAGTAGGAGTAAATACAAATAAAGTCACAATTTTGAAGACGAAACCTCGATAATAAAGCCTCGATCTATCCTAGGATCTCGGAACAGATCTTAGAACTTCGATGACGTTTTACTCCTGTGCGAAGGCCAGCTGCCGAGTCCGACAATCTGCAACTAATATCCCGCCCTATTCATAATCGGCAGAGTTCAGACATTTTGTTAGGTAACAGGTAACAGGTGTCGGGCGTCGGTAGCTCTTGTACGTGGAATAATATGAGATTTTGTAAGTTTTCTGTAAATATTCATCTAAGCCATATATTAAACTTGTGTTTAATGACATTCGTTCTTCAAAATTGTTTCTTTATAACAAATTCAGCCTAGTCAGGTGTCCTCCATCTTTTTCGCCGTCGTTGTCGGAGTTTGTATCTGGCACACCTTGGTGACAGGCGAGGATGGAAGTTCTTACAGCAGATTTAATAACGATAGGCCCCTTTCCCTTGTTTAGTTGTTTGGCTGATAATCCAGCTTCTCCCGTACTTGCCAAGAAACAATCATTTAATACTGTCTCTAGACGCAAGAGACTGGGATTAATATCAGATCTTGCTTGATGCTAGTGGACTCACTTGTTTCAAAGTCATTGAGTATGCGCGACCGATGTCCATCGACTGTTCCTTCGTATCTACCTCACCTGTATGGCCATACGACAATTGACTGTTTCCCGGAAAGCACGGCAGAAGCTGCATTATCCAGCCAAATAACTAGACAATCTGATGTATTCCGCAAAAAAGAAGCGAGCAAGGGCAGCCAATTTGGAGTAAGCTACCTTCCATCAAGGTTACCTATCATTGTGGGTGTCTGTTCCATTTATCTATGGCAATACAACTTGAGAGCACATAGCCTATAAAGGTCAGGCTGCTGGGAGACTCCCGGTGATCCACATCCTTTTATAATGTCACTCAACGAGAAAAAAGACATTAATGATGAAGAAAAAAACGTCCGGGCCTTCAAACCTCCGAGTGGTTTGGAAGATGGCGACACTTCTAACTACAGGTGAGCCGTATTTTATTTTGTCTGATATGGACTGATACGTACGCTGTGCTAAGTTACAAGTTTGATGTCCACGACCTCGACCGTGTTCAGCGGCGCCTGAAACAGCGCCATGTTCAGATGTACGTAATTATGGTCTGTTGCAGGCGCGACTGTTCTGACAAGACCAATTCTGAAGGATTGCGGTTTGTGGTGGGAAAGTTTCCCTAATTTCGTCGTTTATCTCTTTTCTTCAGATTGCTGGGACGATAGGGACAGGATTGTTCCTTGGCTCTGGACATGCTTTACAGGGCGCGGGCCCGCTGGGAGCGCTTATCGCGTATCTTTTGGTTGGGACGGTTGCCTACTCGTCAGTCTCGGTTGGTAAATATCAGCTAGCAGACTAACACTGGAATCGCATATGATCAGGTCGCTGTGTTCCATCGCTGAACTGACAACGCATGCTCCCATTTCTGGCACTTTCCCTCATTTTGGTAGGTTTTTAATCTGCGTGTACGGGAGAAGTGTTGCCCACGGATGGATGTGTAGCCGCTCGATGGGTCGATCCTGCTCTCGGCTTTGCAGTCGGGTGGGTACGTAATTATTGTACCAAATTTTGTGTCCATTAACAAAGTTAGAACTACTTCTACTCAAGCGCGTAAGTTCATCCAATCTACACATATCAGACGCCACATCCCGACTTTTTGATTCCAGGATCTCAACACCTTCTGAGATTTCGGCTGCTGTCCTTCTTCTTTCCTTCTGGGATGACAATGTTTGTCGTCATCATGGCCCAAATCATCTTCATGGATCTGATGTATCTTCCATTGAAGGAACGCCACGTCGCAGCTTACACTGCTGTACGTGTTTCTTGATGCTTCAGATGTGTTATCATGGAAAGGAAGGTATTTAGATCATCATAGTACCGATGGTTGCCATCAACATTTTTGGTGTCAGGTACTTGGCCAATCTATCTTTGACTTTCGTTATCTGACAATTCCCCAGATGGTTTGGAGAAGGTGAGTACCATGGCGCCAGCTTCATCTTGCTCTATCTTGCTCTTACGAATGGACAATAGCCGAATTTGCCTTTTCGTTGATTAAAAGTAAGGTTGCATCTCTTAAGAAATTCGCTTCCGAATTTTCCAACATTCGAAATAGTCGGCCTAATCCTTTGTTTGATCCTCGCGGGACTTGTCATCGATCTTGGTGGTGGTCCGAACAATGAACGAATAGGGTTTCGGGTACTTCATTCTTCCACAATTTCCCGCCCATAAAATACTGACAAAAGTGTTTACTATTAGTTTTGGAAGCATCCCGGTGCACTTGCGAGAGCAGGGCTAGTGTCAAACATTAACACCGATCGTCTCCTTGGTATTTTGAATGTGATAATTCAAGCAGCATTCTCTTTTGAAGGAATGGAACTTGTTGCCATGTAATCCTCACTTTGGACTGTTAGTAATCCGTGGACTGATCTTCTTCAAAGCGCCGCCTCAGAGACTGAAAACCCTCGCCGTAACATTAAGAAGGCCGTGAAACGCGTTTTCTGGCGTATCTTCATCTTCTATGTAAGTCAATTGTTTGCAAGAAACCTATCTTAACGAGATCCAGATTCTGGGAATCCTTGTCATAGGGATGCTCGTTGCTTATAATAATGACGCACTGCTCACTCGTGGGTCAATCCTTCTCATACACTTACAATAGAAATTTCACTCTTTCCATCTTTGTAGGCACCGGAACTGCAGCTGAATCTCCTTTCGTGATTGCCATAGAAAGGGCTGGTATCAGAAGTAGGTATAATTGCGGTGTGTGTACTGTGGTATTCCTCATCCTACATTTTTTCGAAGTTCTTCCACGCATAATCAACGCCTGCATCTTTACGAGCGCATTCTCCGCGGGAAACAGCTGCATCTTCTGTGCATCGCGCATCCTCTATGGTCTTGCATTACGAGGCCAGGCCCCAAAATTCCTCGCGTACATTACCATGAATGGTTTGCCACTCCCTGCTGTTCTTTTTGTAGTAAGTTCTGTCAAAATGGCCTTTCGGTGACGTGTAAATCATATGATTTTCATATAGTCATGCTTCCCGTTCCTTGCCTTCATGAACGTCTCTAGTGGCTCTGCAACAGTATTCAAGTGAGACTACTTGTTCAATGAAAGTGCTTAGTGTCTGTGTTTTTACGATATTCTTCGTCCTGATAGCTGGTTTGTGAACTTGATTGCAACCGCCGGATTTTCCAGTTGGTTTGCCATGAACCTGACCTACATTTTCTTCCGTGTGTTCGAGTCATTGGGCAGAGTTGGCTTCAAACTGACAGAATATGGTTCATTAGACCGTGGCATGAAAGCTCAAGGACGCGACCTGAAGGCAAATGTTTACCATAATCCTCTCCAGCCATTTGTCGCATATTGGGGAGTCTTCTGGACCCTCTTCTTTATCCTTACCAATGGCTTCGCAGTCTTTTTTCACTTCAGCGCCTCTGGCTTTTTAATCAGCTGTTCGTCTTTTTCCCAGTCCGATCCAGTAGGGTGCATGTGGCTCAATGACCGCTCTCCTGGCAGATCTTAACATCCCGATCTTCCTCGTCTTGTATATCAGTTATAAAGTCTATAAACGTACCAGTATCTGGAAACCCGAAGAGATGGACTTTGACACTGTATGTTCAATAAACTTCCATTTTGTTGACTATTAGCGACTAAATACTTAGGGTATACCAACTTTGGAGGAGACGGAAAGCCCGGAAACGCCCCCCAAGAACATTCTAGAGCGTATTGCAAGGATTATGTTTTGATTGTGTACTTTCTTATCCCATGTACATGTTATCATGTCAATGTCCACCTCCTCATAACCTTCGCGCCTTTTATGCCAGGTGGTTTGAAGATGTTCTCAAAATCATTCTTCACCCACCTCGAACATGTTATCAAGATATGTTAACATTTACTTGGTGTAGGTTCATCCATTCGGAGGGCTTGCCTGCACCAGCATGTCAGACAACTTTAATCAGGCCACAATCAATGTTTTTATGTCGCCATCAAACAAAAAATGATTTTAGCTACTGATGGACAGCCAACTAGGGCTACATTGTCAGTGTTTTTCGTCGGTGTCAAAATTGTGAGATTGAACTTCTGTCCCCAAATTTGTTACCCGTCAAAGCATAATACATAGCCCGCTACGCACGTAGTCCCAACTCGGATACATAAGTATTGTTACATCATGTTGTTCACATCTGATGACCACCAAAGGAGCAAACAATCGGACAACTTACGTGTTGTATAGAGTGAAGAAGGGCTGTATACATGGCTTCAACCTTTACATCTGCTGTGACTGTGTTCATGCGTGTAACTAGTCGCTTAGTACACTATGTGGGGATCACGGTAGCCCGTGCACACCCCATAAGTTAATGGTAGAATAATAATGTGCTGAGATCTAATGAAAGTTGGGTAACGAGTAGGAATAGCGACGTGGAAAAAAATCCATGATGATGAGTATGCAAGGGGGATGACGATGATAAATGATAATGATGCCCAGTTCGTGATAAATATGCAATGCGAAACAGACAAGAACAAAGGGGATCATGAAATAGCTCAAACAGAAGCCTGTCCCTTTTCTTGCGCCTCCTGCTCGGCAATTTCTTTTGCGATTTTGAGATCCTGTACAATAAAGGTAAGATAATAAAACGTTGATAGCGCGCGAGGTGTGGACGTACAGTGCAAGGTGCAAATTTACTCTTTAGGCGAATCTGGGGCCCATAGCGATAGAAGAGGAACGGACTCGGCGCCAGAATCAAACCAAAGAGACCAAGTAGCGTCGAAGCCCAGTTAACGCCCAGCTGTTTCATGTCTCAGTGAGTAGATTTTAGGAAAACATTTCCAATAAAGACTGACATTCTGGAACATTTGGGTGGTAAATAAGGGAAATGAAGCAGCCACTGCTGAGCGTATGACGGTATTTGCCGCAAAAGCAGACGCGCTGTACATCAAGTACGTGTCAACGAGGTAACTCTGCGACAGAAATAAGTAAGCACTTCGAGGATGCGATCATTCTCAGGCGCACCAGGAAAGACATGAAAATCATGCTGATACTCAAGCCAATCAGGATCGTGCTCAGTCCTGGAACATACCACGGCACGCTGGAATACTCTCCTGTCCAGCCTAGCCAGAAAGCACCGATGACAAGACCAGGCCCACCAATCATTCCTCCCAAAAGCCTTTGCTCTGGGGGCGGGAAACCTTTCCATTTCCTGATGAGTTCAGGATAATGGCTGCTCAAGAGGTAATTGAGGTAAGATCCAAGGGTTGTTCCGATCCCAACACCAATGAAGATTAAACCGTCTTGTCCAATTGTGAAGCCTCGCCGTTCAATGAAAACGACAGGGAAGGCTTGGAATACTGAAGAAGGTGATCAGCATCAATGGGACCGAAAACCTTGTGTAACGTACGAGCATAGAGTAAACCGTACACGAGAGAAAGATAGATAGTGATGAGGATTAAGACAGGTTCCAGGGAAAGCATATAGAAGGGACGGAAAAGAGTACGGTGAATGACACCCCTAATAGACCAGTCTTGTTTTTCGTGCTCAGCGTAGATGTCTCTGTTAGCAACAGGATCGGCTTTTCGTAGTTTTTTTGCCTGATGGTCAATGGATTAGCGACCAATCGGACTATTCGCTAAGCCACACGTACCTTCTTCAACAGGATGATCGGAGCATAGGATTCCGGAACTAATACGATGACGCCGATGGTACACACGCCTGCAAAGATCATCATCACCCAGAAGACCCATCTCCAGCTAACATGACTCTCGATCATACTAGAGAAAGAAGTCAATATATATTCAATTTAGTATCGTTAGAAAAACTCACTATCCGCTAACGATGGGACCGATGACAGGACCAATGAAGACACTAGCAGTGAACATGCTCGTGGCGGGCCCACGGCCATCAGCGGACCAGATATCAGCGATAAGGCCTATTCAGAATTAACGAACGATATAGGACGCGAGCTTCAGAAATAAAACGTACCGCCACCAATCGTGAGAGGCGCCACGGCGAAGAAGCCACAGAGGAACCGTGTGATCAAAAAAGTCTCTATATTAGGCGCAAGGGCTTGACCAAGAGTAAATATGGTATATATGGCCATGGTGACGACGAGAATTGGTCGTCTACCAACGAGTTCGCTGCCAGGCCCCCAAAAGAGGGGCTATGGCGAGGTCAGCAAGGATCAGAAAATATGCCAAGGTGTTACGTACTCCAATCATGTAGCCCAACAGAAATGTGGTCGTAACTAAATATGCAGTTTCAGAGTTGATCTTGAATTGTGCCTTGAGTGCTGTGACGGTCGAGGTTGGCGCGGAGGATGCAAACGTCCTTTGGAGAGAAATAAAAAAATTATCGGCAAAAAAGGGCGTATGTTGAAAATTTCAAGACTTACACGTTGACTGTTATGAGAGCAGTAGCCACGGTGACGAACCACTTGTATTTTATCGACCAATTCTGGGGGTTTGTCGGATCGTTAGGCCCATCCCATGTAACTTGACTGCTATCGACCGACGATCCAGAACTTGGAGGCTCAGCAATCTCCTTCGTTGTTATATCCGCAGGGTCCTCGACATCGTCTCCGCCATACTTCTCCATCCTCAGCTTATTGCGAGTGATCTCTCTTTGCAACCCGGGACTGACTGGCGGCTCTAAAGGCACAGGGGCTTTAGATTCCGAGGTGCTCGATGTTGAGGGGTCAGCAAACGTTGTCGTTGACCAGCTCGCAACCTCGTGTGTTAGCGCCGTATCAGACATGGTGCTAGTGAAGTAGCGCGTGGAGTGTGAGTTCAGATCAGAATCTCCCGCAGTTTTGTAGGGCTGACTTATACAAAAGTCGAGTCGGGAAAAAATCCGGGGCATGTTTCCAAGAGGATATTACATCTTGCGCAAATGGTCAGCCGAAGGATAAAAGTAGTCATGGAATATTAGCAGATCCGATCGATGAACTTAGGACAATGGGCCAACAAGTTGACTTTCAGCAGAGGCGAAGGGAGTAGTCAGAGAATGCTTTTTTGGCATCCCAGAACTAACTGATATGCATATCTTAACTACTAGACAAGACACAGCGCGTGTAAGGACAGAATCCAAGGAGCCAGCAAAGTTGATGCCGGTGCGCGCCGAGGCACGAGCTTTAGCGATCACTGATTGGAAGCTTCTGGATCAGCCCAAAAATAGAAGTCACCGCGGCCGGTAACATTGGAAGCCGATAGCGTCTCCGTGATGTGTTTCTAGTAGTCTTATGTAACTATATGTACCAGAACTCATTCCTGTAAGCCACCTCGTATAAAATACTGATATTATATCCCATTCTTTGAATGAATGCCTAGACACATCATCTCGCTAATTGGGTTACCATGATTTCAAAGTCCGAATTTGCTAGACATCTCCTATGTGCTCCGGCAATCAAAATGACCGCAATCCTTACAAGTCACCGTGGTCCAGATTCACATCTTTTCGTTTTAGTCACTTTGCCGAACTTCCGTGAAAATGTAATTGTGTTAGTAAGGCACCAGGTGGAAGCCTCTGCGGAGCATTCTATTCGGCGGATCACTCCAAGTTGTTTACTTCAAGCGCGAACATGACACACTACACTCTTTCAGTCGATCGCAGTGGATATCATGTTCGGGTTGAAAGTGAAATAGCAACTGTTCACAGTACTCCACGGCGATTCCACTAGCATGGCCGGTCAATAGCAAGATTGAACAAAGTGGCACTTGTGACTCCACTTTCATGACCAACGTGACCCTTCGTAATCGACTAAACACAGCCTGACGGTCGAGGACATGCTGTTCGGTAGTCTTCGACTGTCACTTTTCAGAGTTGTGTCATTCAGGTTCCGGATGCCCTCTTTTCTTTTGAGTCGAACCGCCTCATTCCAAATCAGTGTTTGTTTGGAATTTCGAGGGCAACAGCTCGTCGCCTAAGCTCGCGTCGTGACTGTACTAGGGTAGGTAAAGCCTTAACTACAATTACCTCAAGAAAGCCATATTCTGTTCCATACTGTTCCTGGTGTATACAAATATGGCAATACCCCTGGTCGTCATGTGATAAGCAAGACAAAGTCTCCAGACCAGACGTTCACATCAACACAGCCTACGGTCACGGACTAGGTTGTACAGGAGGGTCTGTTGAGGTGGAGACATGTCCAACCGACGGACATATCGGACTTCCCTATTTTCGGATTTACCTCTTTCGGTGGCGCCAGCCACAACATACCGATCGGTATTTACCAGTCTTTGTTTCTCTTTTTTCGTATATTTTTCTATAGACATAAACAGAACACCCTCAGTCGACTACATTACCGTGAGTGACCGAGGCTCAATACTTGTTGTATTCTACAGGGTCTTTATAGTATTTGTGAATTGTGTATTGTGACAAATACAGGCACTACACCAGTGCCACCAGTATCATGATCAAACAAGAATATAAGTACCGGCATGAGCAGCTGAATTCATTCATCCGTCCAGCGATCTCAGTAACATATTGAAAGAAACGAGATTGCGCTGATACAGAAATCATCGAAGCCGACTGGCAGAATCAATAGCAGTAGCACCAGAGTCCGTGATAGTAGAAGTGAATCTAGTTGCTCGTTAAAAATCTCCTTCTCCGTCGCTGACCAAGGCCGACCAACTCATATAGAGTCTCGCGGTGGGGCATATACGCAGAGACGGCGTTTGAAATTAATATCCGCTTCGAAACCGGCGATTCTAGAAAGTCGTGACGTAACGATTGGAGGAACCTTTCGATTGTCCGAAGATGATGTATGAGGCGGCGAGGAGATAGGTTGGATGAAACAAAGAATGATTCGGTAGGGGCCGAGGGCGAGGACTTGAGGACGACGATTTGAGATGATGAGCCAGGTACTGTCTTCTGACGAGCACGGCGAATGAATCCCTTGATGCATCCCACGAACCAGATAACGTGTAACGGGAGAATACATGCGAGGAGGATGGCTGGAAGGAATGAGCCACCTGTAACGGCATTCCTGTTCTCTTTGAGCACGAACGAGATACCAACGATGGTGTGGAATACAATACGGGTCATGAAGAAGGAAACGGCAAAGAGAGCGTTGTTTCTTATTTGGGGAAAGAGAGTCGATAAACCAAGGACAAAAGTGGGTATCTTTCCGGAGTGTTTAGGTCATGTGCAAGAAGTATGAGTGTAATTGACCTTACCTCCATAATTGCACATAAACAAAAGAGATGATGCCATGAGCGCCGGATGGTAAGTTCAACGACCAGGACGTAGAGAGGATGATGAATCCATCCTGCAAGCAAGGATATCCGTGAGCGGTAGTAAATTGATCCGATAGCTAGGTCACTGATAGTATGGAACATCTATGGTCAGTTGTGCCAGTGCACGAAAGAGATAGGCACGACAACTACCAGAAAAGATATGCTTGAAAAAAGCGGGTCGCGAGGAGTGCCAACCCTGGCAAAGCTCGTACATGCTTCAAGCTCCCTCCATTCATGAAATAATCCCAAACGAACGGCAAGCTCACTATACTCATCGTCAGACTAGATATTGTCGTCATGACCCACGCCAAGCGCTTTGTGTCTGGAAAAGCTAACATGGAGACGTGGAAAAGGACGACAAGGACTACCGACGAGAGGCTACACGAGGTAAGAGTGCGGTCGTAGAGGGGCCATAAGTCGAGGAAAGCGAGAAACATAGTATTAGCTGAATCCAAAGGGAAAAGCACAAGAGGGGTGCAAATAGTGCCCTAGTAGTAATGCCATATTGATCAACCACTTAAATGACAAGCACACTGGAAGTCTGTAAACAAACTATGAAGGCCGCACGTGTGTAAATGCTTTACTTTAGCTCCGTCTTAACCCCTAGAAAACATTGTATCAGTGGCCTTCGAGTCCGTTTACGGTCACTTGAGTTCCTTCACCGATCGCATGGGGAAGGATGCGCATTTTGTTAATTTTGGGACTCTATTTGGGACAAACGTGCGTGATCTTCGTGCATGTGTGTGCACCGACTCGCTATCTCAATGAACACATGCACCCTTTGGCCTGGCTGGTCCACAGTCTGTAAAAACATCGGACCGAAAGCCGCGTACCAGGACTCTCGTTGAACGGGCTCAAGCTTCACTAAAACCGTAAACTTCCAAGATACGACCTAGTATGATGGAGACGAGAAAATCAATATTGACCAGCTGCATCGAAATGCCTTTACCGTCTACGTCGGTTGTCCTAAGCCTAAGCACCGATGTTTGGAGCATGGAAGATATTGACGTCTGCCCATTGTGAACCATACATAAGTTATAACAAGTGGTCTGGTCACTGGTGGTGAGTCCGCTTGAGAAATCCCTTCAAAGCTGTGATCGTCGTCTGGTCTCTCGCAAGAAACTATAGACGCTGTTGAGCCGCTAGTATCCCTGTAGAATTTTCTCCTGTCGCAGTGATGTGCCAGTGAAGGGACGTTAACCGATTATATAAGCATCAGAATTAGCCTAGTGAAATCCGGGGTCGATCGGAGATTGGACTCATACCATTTAGAACACGTCTCAGCGCATACGCAGAATAAGTACATGAAGTGCGGGGCACCATTTAGCAGAGGATAATGACCGTTCTTGTCAGTCGTCTGCGCCACCCCGATCGACATTCGATAGTTTTAATATTGTTGGTCACGAGCGATGCGTGGCCCAGCGGCCGCATTATATAATTATAAGTCTATGGTCACCCTCCAAGCGTTCAGAATATTGATATGTAAGACGTATCGGGAGACTCTGCCATCCATACACATGAAACGATTGATATTGGCCAGAATAAGAACAATTGAGCCAAGCTCCACAGATGCATTAGGTTTATTTGTTCAAGCTTCAAACGCTAGTATCCATGCCGTCAAAATGCGACTCACTGCGACTCCTCATAGTCATCTTATCAAATCCCGACGTGACGTGTTGCGTCGCCGCCCTTCCAAATCCGTCGACGTTTCTTTTCCTTTTTGTTCCGATGGCCGCTTCTGAAGGAGGGACTGTACTCAGCTCGGTAGGATGAGGGGAGCGAAGTCTGGATATCGGTCGCAGACGACGTCCAGATCGTCGCGGAGCACCGATCGGTGGCAAGACCTCTTGGTCGATCCTAGCCTCCACATTGTCTCTGGTTGGCTTGCGCTGGTAGCGAGATTGCGGACGTCCATCGTACATAAAGGACGTATCAATAGCAGCGACTCTTCCAATAGTCTGACTATGAGATCGAAGAACCCTGGTGGGCGCAGACGACGGCGAGACTCTCTCGTTCGAGAAATACGAGTGTGCACGACGAGGAAGAGGTGTCGGTGTCTGTTCCGGATCTGAAGCCATAACCACATCAGAATCGCTTTCGCCACCCGCTTCTCTGAAAGCCAATTTACGTCTCTTCGAATGTCTGTCAGCCTCGTCATCATCATCATCATCCTCCCCTTCATCCTCCTCGACAAGCCTATCAAGCCCCGGACTAACTAAGCTTCCCAATTGCTGACTCCGACTCGCCAACGGACTCGTCGGAGGCGTCCTATCCATCTTCCTTCTAGCACCACCACCCAAACCTATACCTGTACGTTTCCCTTCTGCGTCGAAATGCGCCAACACCTTCGCAACCCTCGGCGCACCAGGAACATCAGTTCGAATTCCTACAATCTTTTCAATCGACGTTCTAATCCAACTGGTAGCCAGCGCCTCATTCGTGTCGATCGCCAGCGCAGCAGGTAAGCGCGCGTTGAGAGCGAGGGCGACGCCAATGAGGTGCTCGCGGGACATGGTGATGAGATCTTCGTGGCAACAGAAGGGGACTGTGTTGAGTGTGGTGATTACGACAGCGTCTTCGGTATGGTCTTCGTTTAATAGTGCTACGCGCTCCGGCCAAGGGACTTTATGAACCGGAAAGGTCGGTGCTAGGGCTTCGAGGGGCAGGGATGGTTTGTTCTCTTTTCCGTACGTGCGGGATGAGTTGAAGGGGTCTCGCGCAGGAGCTTTCTCAGGAGGTGTGTCAACTATGGGATCCAGGTTGCTGTAGTCAAATGATAGGTCCGTGCGACGCTTCCCGAGAAGTTCAAGCTTGAAGAAGAATCGTCGGACACCGGTGGGAGTTGTGCGCCTCGGAGGAGTGCGTTTAGGAGATCTCGATGCTTTCTTCGGCATGGCTCTTTGCTCTTTGTGTCTATAGTGATGGTCCCAGAAAGAGATAATGAAAGTCAGCCACTAGCTTTCCATGTCATTTTATAATATAACATTTTAAAGCGGCTGACTAGAAGGCATCTTTGCTCAATCTTACATCATTTCATAATGTGCGTATCACGGACCGGTATATGCTATCGTCTACACTAGACGTCCGTGCAGATGGCCCTACATACCCCACTACCGCACGCTAGCAGTATTCAATAAACGGCTGCAGCTTTTCTGCTATCCTCGGAGGGAATTTGAAAGCAAGGAGTTTATCTCCGAACGTCCTAACAATCCTGGCAATTCCAGCTCTCAGATCTACAAGCAGAAATAGATGACCTCCATCAACAGAGTCGCCACATCAAGAACTATTTTAAACGTACACTCGCTGAAGTGATCAAGTACATCGCATGCCTTTTCCACCTCCACACGGGTCGCCTCAGCCTCGGCAATTTGCTGGGGAGTGTACACATGATCTGGTACAGGAGGGATATACTTGGACTGCACTTCGAAATGGTACGCCTGGATTGCAGAGAGGAAGGATAACATGGCCTCTATTATTCTGGGAATGTCCCGCTGGACGATACCAAACTTGTCCTCTGTCAACGATGCGCAGACCAAGGTTGACAGGACTTGATGCGCAGGTCAGAAAGGTCAAAAATCGGTTCTAGAGAGTGAGGGAGAATGCAGACTTACCATCTATGATAACGACATCTAATTCCAGATTAGGCAGATAACTCTGTGCAATCTTCTCCAGCCGTTCCCTATTCCACCACGTATCAAAATGCGTCCCAAGCTCATTGACCCATACGGGCATCTTCGCCACAACAACCCTACGAAGCTCTTCCTTGGTATGCTTTATATGACGGTCCACAGTACTCTCGACTTTTTCCATGCTCTTCTTCACTTCCTCCTTCGGCGCCGGAAAAACTGCCGTCTCAACAGACTTGAACAGCGCGGGTATATGGGTAGCCGCTGCTCCCGCATCAAGAACTTCCGCCAGCGTCCCATCCGACCCAAGCGATTCTACGACGTTCCGCATCGGCGGAGCCTGGTTGCTCGATTTGAAAATTGAAGTCCGAATCAGTGGTGCCTGAGTTGTAACTACTGAAGAGCGCGAGGGAGTGGCTGGTACTGCGGATGTTGCTAGCTTAGGGGGCGGTGGCGCAGACTTGCCACGGCACAGGAAGTGTTGGTAGTCCTTCCCCAGAAAGAGAAGACTCTCTCGTACAAGGTGACTCCATAAATTAGGGTTATACTTTTGGTCATTAAATAGAGAGAAGCGGATATTTGCTGCAGTTTCTGACTTGGCAGAAGAAAATCGATGGATATCCTTGTAGGCCAGGTAGCGAAATCCCAAATCGGTCGAGGACACACCAGACACCAGGATCACATGTGGTTCAGAGATGGCGCTGATTACCGACAGTGGCTGGGATGATCGTCAGGATAGACAAGTGAGGGCGTCAGAAAGTGACTTACATTGTAGACGAATGTATCAAAAATTGCGTGAGAGAATTCCCAGGTAGCTAGTGTGCTAAAAGCGAGTAACCAGGATCTTACGAGCAAGGGGACGTGACGAAGGGGAAGGAAAATTGTCCATGGCCCTCGGAGAAAGTGTGCTGTGAACGGTCGTAGTATGTTGTGCAGTAAAGGTAGTTTATAAACCAAAGGTAATGTTATACGGACGAGACCAAAGACACAGGCAGCAAAAGGGAGCGTTAGTGTTGCAAGAACTGCTGCGATGACGACGGACTGTATTATGTCGCCAATGTTGAAACGTCGGGTCGTGGACTCGCGCACCCAGCGAAACACGAATCTATCTAGTGTAATGTTACGAAGAGAGAAGGCAAGTGCAACCAGAATTTGGGACAAAACAACAAAAAGGAGGCGCCCATTTAGATAAAATGGGTGTTTTCTGCGAAACTTGTGCTATAAGCGATTGATGAGAGACCCACATCTGGCAAAGACGCACTTTGATTTGACAAAAATCGTCAAGCCTTGGGTCCCATTACCAGTAACATAGGAGATTCCGACGTGCAACACAAGAGCTGCCACAGCAGATAGTGCGTAGGTGAGGGTAGAGTTCGTTGTGGCTGGTTTCGCGATAGAGGATTTTATCAATGCTGACAGGGAAGTCGCAGGCGCGCGCGTCGCTTTCAGTCATGACTGAGAATGACAAACGTGCAAAAATTATTGATGAGAACTCACGGCTTAGATATACTTTTCGTAAAACAGCCGCGGGCAAGGCGGCAGTGGCCCAACTCAATAATGCAATCGATAGCGTCCACGGACCAAAGGAAACAAGCAGTACACCCGACAGTCCGAGTTCCGAAGTTCCTCCCAAACTCCATATCGACCATGTTGAAGTGCAAAACCAAGAGAAAATGATCGAATAGAGGAAGACCTTTCCCATCAGACGTGTTCTGAGGATGGACTTGACAATCGGTTCATAATTGTCGGCGGAAGATGGAACAGAGGAAGCCGATCTCGTTAGCAGTGTTGTTGTGATTGCCCTCATGGGCGTCGTGCTCGACGAATTTGACATGAACTGCGAATGTCAAACGAAAAGTTGAAGACGCGTAAAGTCACGGTCACAACGGACCGTGACCTATTCCCTGGTGAGCGATCAAAATATTCCATTTAGAATGATACTAGATGGTCAAGGAATTCACCGTCCACCGTACGTATGTTGGAAGGAGCTCCGTAGTTTTATAGCTCCTAAGGAGTTACATATTAACGATGGCATTTGTAACCTAAATCACCTCGTAAAACTGAGGTAGAAGTGCTAGGCGCATTTTACGAGGCAAATTCAGATCTTCAATAGAATCGTTCGAGCTTCTTATCCCCAAGGACGACCTCACTTCGTGGTAACATCATCCCCTCACCTATTATCCGGCGGTTTGATCGGCTGCCTTGCTGATGCAAGTTGATCCTTCAGTATCAGAACCTCTTTATTTGTCTGTCGTTCGCAAGGAATGTAACGTGCTTGACAAGTGCAATAATCTCTGAGACGTTTCTGGAGTCTGGATGGTCTAGTCTCGTGGAGATAGATGAGGTTCCTTCACCATCATCTCCTCTTGTCGCTCCGGTAATGTTCCGAAATTTTTTTGGTGTGTGGTCTCCAGCTGCCCTATCGAACGTGTTCTCTTTCTACCGGCGCGAAAATCCACCTATGCTATACTATTGATCACCTGCTGCTTCAGCTAGCAGAAAACCTGCCAATCTGCAACGGAGCCCTTTCTGTCGTATCGCTTCCACCTCTATGGTAGGAAGTGTGCTCATCGATTCCCCTGATACAATTCCAAGAATTTCTCGCAGCTCTAGGGTTCCATAAACTCAAGTCGTCGAACGAATCTTTATACAGATACAGATGGCCACATGGCTATATACTTGGGGCTCTCAGGGAAGGCCAGCAGGGCAGGGTTTATGGGCAAGTGGTGTTGTCTAGGGCCCTGTCTGCCCCTGGGAATGATCCTGGGGCAGGCTCCATGAATGTCTGGGGCAGGGGTCAGATCGAGGGTGGGCCTCAGGTCTGGGAAACTTGGGGATGGTGATTCAGTGATGCATAGATGCAGGTGGGGCACAGGAAATGGGCAGGTGGGGTGTAGGGTCGGGCAAGGCCGGTCCTGAGGTGGCGGGTGATGCTTGTGGAGCAGCAGGGCAAAAATGGTGGGGTCCTGACAGGGCTGAAAGTAGGACCAACAGATAGGGCAGAGGAAGGGGTGTAAGGGAAAAACATATAGGGGGGGTGAAGCAGGCCTGGATGGAAATGATGTGAGGTTGAAGAAGCTCCAGATAGCCTGGTCAGCTGCTGAGATGATGTAAATACCTCAGATTGCCTTTGGTGCATCAGGGTGCCTGCAGTAAAAGGTGGTGTACAAACATTTTCCAGGGGTTCTTAAGAGGGATGTCTTTGACACCATAGCTCTTCCACATCACCATAAACTCCAGCTTCCTCCTGAAAATCCTACTGTCCAATATCTACCCCACCTCATATTTCTTTTCATTGTTGGTTAAGGACTGGTGTTAGTGGCATCTTTGGATGATGACCTGGGATAGGTCCTCTAGTTCTGAGAACAGCTTGACCAATGTTAAAGACAGGGTGAAACCAAAGGCTTGGGGAGCTTCAGCCAGTAGGCTAGAGCACTTGCCATCCTCTCTCTCCCTTATGAAAGAGCCCAAATGGTAATGTGATAACTTCTGGGCAAGCCAAGTGGTTGTGATGTCTGAAGTATCCAGATAGACTGGATCACCTGGTTTGTACTCTGGGGCAGGTGTCCAATACTAGTTGTGGTATTGTGCCATGTTGTCCTTAGCCTTTGCCTCCTCCTAAGTGTAAGGGGACACCACTACACCTTATATAGAGCCAGTCACCATGTCCAATCAGCTTGGACATTGTGCCCTTTTAGGCCAGTTGGTTAAGTGCTTGAACTGGCAAGTGTTTTTCTCACACTAAGCCTTCTTCATTCTATCTATGAACTCATTCACTGGCTTATTCACTGAGGGATGTGCTCTGGGCTCAAGGCCCATGCAAGGATGTCAGCCAGTGTCCAGGAGGAATGGAGTCATCTGGGTAGAGATGTGAATGTGGTTGTTGTATCGGAATTCCACACCTGGCAGGAGTTCATCTCAATTGTCCTGTCTCTTGTTGCAGAGAAGGCAGAGGCACTGCTCCAGCTCCTGGTCAACACATTTCTTCTACTTGTTAGACTGAGGACAATAGGCAGTGGTCATATACAGCCTCACTCCCAGAAGACAATTCTGTAAGGGCAACTTCTGGAGGCTGTGGCTAAGTCACACAACTGGCAGAGGAAGATTCAAAGTCTGTACAAGGGCCCATGGACATAACTACTCACCTGGCAGAGGGAGATCAAAAGAGAACAAGTCTAAGGAGCTCCCTGGCCAGGTGTGACACTTCAGGAAAACTTCTAACCCTAACCCAAAGGTGCAAACTCCGGAAATTGCCATGACTTCAGAGATTGTACTGAAAATGGAAATCCATTGTAAACAGCCTTGATCTCCAAACTCACAGCACATGACTACATGAAAATATACCCAAAAGATAGTCCTTGGTCAAAAGTACTTGTCACCAGAAAATGGGAGGGCAAGGGTGACAGGCAGGCTTGGAATAAAGGAAACAAACCAGAGGGTCCAGTATGAACAGTCCCCTGACAAATTCAGTTTTTGAGTAAACAGCCACAAACTGAGACCCTTGGTTGGAAACTTCTAACACAAACTGGCTGCTCCCAGTGCAGAGCAGGTAGTGTGAGTGGGGATGAAATGGGCCTATTTACCATAGAGATCCATTACAACCATAATAGTGTCATAGCTGTGGGCATTGGAAAGCTCTACAATGAAATCCATGGAGGCAACACTCCAGTGAACTCATGGAGTTGAGAGAGAGGTGGAGATGACTCATAGAGAGCTGATGCTGAGGCTTGGTGTAAAGACAGAGGCTTCAGGTGCTGGTATAAATGCCTATGTAACAGGACATCTGGGGCCACCAGTAATTCTGGGATACCGGCTCCAAGCTCTTCCACCAGCCTGGGTGTCCAGCAGTTCAAGAATTGTGGTGCTGTTCTACAATGTGGTAATGGAGCTTAGGGCTGTTAGGCACATAGATACAACCCTGGAAGCTGAGGAGTCTATGTTGTATAATCCACTCATCCAGATGTACTGACTTGACTCCCCAAGATTGAGTCCTCTTGGATGCCTTCCCAGGTGCCTTGTCAGATATCTTTGAGGATGTTCACCTCATCCTCCTTGGATAGCACCTCATCCTCCTTGGATAGCACCTCATCCTCCTTGGACAGCATTTCTTCCAGAGCACAGATGACAAAGAGCTCCAGCTTGAGGAGGATGATGTTATTCTTATTGTCCCCCCCTGTGCCATGGTCTGCTTTCCTAGACAATGTGTCTGGTGTGCCCATGCTCCATTCAGGTCTAGTTGAAATTGGCCAGATACAATGACCATTGAGCTTGGCAGTGGTTAAGCTTCTATGCAATATGGAAGTATTTGAGGTTCTTGTAGTCCATTCAAACTTCAAACTTGTGCTGGACACCCTCAAGAAAATGTTGCCCATTCTTCAATTGAGCAGATAATGGCAAGCATTTACTTGTCATAGATCTCATAGTTCTGTTCCACTACATTGTGGTCTAGAGTAAGAAGATCATGAAATGCCAGACTATTGTGAAAGGACCACCCTTGTGGAAAAGGTTCAGACTGAGACTAATCAAGGCCCTAACTCAACACAACAAACTTGGTGCTGGGACTAAGCATTGAGTTGGATGTTGAAAGCCTAACTGAGTGCAGCAAAGTTGGGGCTGGGTCTCAGTCAGGGGCTTGAGGGCTTTGCCCCCAATGAGATAGACCTGTGCTGAAGGCACAGGGCATAAGTTGTATTTGGAAAGGGAACTTGCCTCCCCATAATGCAATAGCTTTCTATTATTTGTAAGCATCTATAGTGAAGTGGTTATGGCTGCTATATTGATTGTTTTGCAATTGATGACACAGATTCAATCCTATTTACTTGTAGCTACAGTCATTCATATATCATGCTTCACCTGTAATTACAGTGCTGTAATATATCAACCTGACTGTATAGCCTGCTCAGTCAATCATACATGGAACTGAGGGTACATCATTACTGTACATGCGAGTTTGGTCCCACATACTGATGTAGTCCCTTAGATGTCAGACTTACCGATCTATCAGGTACAGTAGACATATTCAATTATACGTTGAATTGAGGCTATCAGACTTACCGATCTATCAGACACGAAGTTAGGTCTCTAACAGGCATAAGCAGGGACGTTGTACCTATCGAAGCCAATTACATCTCAATATCCGCGCCCAAGGTTTTCATGTATTATGAACATTGTTCGCAAGACAAGCAGATACTGATAAATGTACAAAATATGATTCTAATTCATGACAGGTGTGTATATATAGCATGATGAAAGAACCGGGTATCACCTATGAACCGTTCGTGATTATAGTATGAATGTATGGCGTAGAAAAACTCTGGAAACAAATAATCTTCAGTGGTTTTTATGCGCATACTTGCTCTTCATACGGATTTTCTTCCCATATTTCCAGAACAACCATGGTCTGTATGTATTGAATCAGCTTTGAATTGGGAGGTGAAAGTGTGAGAAGGTACGCAGGGCATCCAAGAACAATAGCCACGCATGCAAGTATTGTGTTTCCCTTCCCGTATCCAAGCGCATTGTACATAGCCGGAGCAAACAACGGGAACCCGAATCCTGCGAAAGAACGTAGGCAAGAGACGGCCGCTAGAGCTATGGGAAAAGATGAATGGATGAATGCCACGAAGGGATAGACATGAAAACGCGCACTCACCTGATGCTGCATGTAACGTAAAGGTATCGATGACATACGTCTGGATTGATTGGAATAGAAGGATCATACCCGCTCCGACCAATGCAATTCCAGTATCCGTGACGCTCCAGTGCACTCTGTTTTGAGCAGCCCAACCGACGATAAACATGCCAATGGGAAGGATGATGGTACCAGGGACCATAGATGCTACAATGGATCGGGTCAATTCACATGTTGTCTATGTATAATAGAACTTACGAAGGCGAAATTCAGGCTCTCTGACATCATTATTCTTTCTTTTGAAGTATATGTATATCTGATCCATGTAGCGTGCGTTGATTTGGGAGGCAAGTGTCAGACCTAAGCCGAGGGCTATGTAATGTAGCCCCGCGATACTCGTTTTTTCATGATATTGTCCTTCATAAATCGCCGGCATGGCGGTAAGGAAGACTGATGTCGTATTATGACCTTAAATCAGGCTCGCACGTAGGGAGGACGTACTGTAGAATAATCCGTATATGAAGGCCATATATACACCGAGGAGTTGAGCGATGTGTTCTTGAAAGAATATGAGGAAGGGGCGAGTGAGAGCTTTGAGGAAGATTTTAGCCCAGCTGGTGAAAGACACATTCAAGACCAGTTTCTAGCTGGTAGACAGACATTTACCTCCGTTCTCCCGACGCTTCAAACACGGTATATACGTTAGTACTTTGTGCCTTCTCAGGGTCCATCGTCTTTCGAATGGTTGCAGCTTTGCGTTCGAGCAATAACGGTGCAAATGCTGAAATAAAGCATTGATTAGACAACATACGAGTAGGGGAAGGGTCGAATTATTTACTTTCTTGGAGATAAAATATACCGAAGAATTGTATGACAGCATCAACAACACTTGTTGACCAAAACTACGGACCACAATGAAAATCAAAGCTTTTAAACATGGGCAAGATTACGCACCACCCACCGCCAAGTCGCACGCTCAGCAATCCTATCGCCAGTCTGAGTTTAATGTTTTTTCGGGATGTCCTGAGCAACAAACTTACCATGCACCGCAAACCGGTCCAATGACAGGACCAAGCAATGGCGCTAGGGAGTAGATGGCAATCGCCTTTCCACGCTCCTCAGGAGGCCAGATATCTCCAAGAACACCACCACCAATCTGAAAATCACGGAGACTGAGATTCCGACGCTATGGATGCTTGCTGATCATTACATACAGCCAGAGGAGCACTTCCCCCTAGGCCTGCGAGCAGTCTAAAGGCGATAAGTTCGCCTTTGTTTCGGGCAAAACCACATCCCAAGTTCCACACTGAATCAAGCGTCAGTCCTCGTGGAGATAACGAGAAAGTGGTTTGCACACCAAAATACCAAAGATTTGCCAATTGGAGAACGCGCGATCGTCCAAATATCTCACTCAGTGGTCCCAAAAACTGACATATTGTCAGCCGGTGGGATCGCAGGGAATGTCAAACTTGCTTACGAGAGGCCCAACAGCTATTGCGCGTCAAGTTCAAAGTAGGTCCTACTAGGAAGAGCTACGCCAGAGGCTTACCAAAACCCAATACAAAGACAGAAGTCATCATAGCAATGATAGCAGTATTCGTGACGCCAAATTCACTCGCGATCTGCAAAGTCGCGGGCGCAACCATCGACGAAGATACGGGTGTTATAAATGTAAAAGAAGACACAACGATTGTGGCCGCCCATTTTCGACGGTACACCCAGCTAGTACAGAGATGAACAACGAACAATTGCTCTGGCTGATGACCTACTTTTTAGGATTCGCAGGATCATCCGGGCCATCCCAATCAACGACGATATCATCGTCGTGTGACACATGTGTTGTTTCTTCTGAAGGGGTGCTAGTGGGTCCCTCCTTTATATCGACTGTCGTACTATCAACGTTACGGGGCATATCGATGTGGGGCAGACTGTACCTGACAAGGGCGTCCGGCAAACGAGGCCTGTCCGGAGATTTCCCGAATCTCAGCATCCGCTATTTTTGGGGCCTCAAATCGCAATGACGGGTCAACATATATATGTCTTAAATAGGAAAACCTCTTTTTTTTTAAAAAAAAAGAAGTTTAATTTAAATTTTTTATGATCTGTATGACAATGTCACGCAACTGGGCTAAAGCTACCTACATCTACCTATATAGATAGCTTACCATCTGGAATGCAAATTTTCAGGACAGGTACCCTGGCAAGAATGGCCTGCAGTTTTGCACAATGCAAAACATTCCATCACAACGCGGCAAGGGGCATCAGAGATTTGCGAAGAACATCATCGCCGACAAGGGCATGAAGCCCAAGGGTGAAGATGATGTTGTCAATGGGGGCATGTATACAGAGATGAAACTTCTTTCCTTCATGCTACATGTGAACTCAGGCCCAGTGGTGTCTGTATCCTCATCACTTTCTTCATCTGAATTGGTGGATTCTGCATCTGAAAAAAGACATGTAAGCTCATAGATATTAGTGAGAGGATGATTATTAAGTCTTACTGTCCTGAGAAGAAGATAGACATAAAGCGGCAGGAATAGGCTCTCAAGTTCAGTTGAACTATCAACAGATCCATACCTTGAACTGTCATCTTTCTTGTAAATGTCAAGAACTTGTGCAATATTAGTATGCCATTCTGTCCACATAATAATATACGATCCGCAGAGTAGTGGGCGGACAGCAGTCACATTCCTCTGGGTTAGATGTGGGAGTGTAGTCGAGGGGTCAATATGCATTTCAAGGCTTAATTTATTTTATTGTGCAATCATCTGCAAGTGTATCTGTCCAGACCTTCTTCTGTTCTTGCTTCTTCAGCTCTAGACTGGGATCTTGCACAATACAAATCAGGGGTGGGATCCTTCTTTTGCTGTCATTTTCTCTGACCCAGGTCCTGAAGTATCAATAGGGCTGACTGCTGGACCAAGAATCTTATGAGGTGGATATTTATCAGAGACTTCAACCATGCACTCTGACTTGGTGGTTGTATCCAACTAGTACCTTTCAATTGGTCAAGAGCTGTGCAATTACTGTCTTTTGATTAAGGTAGGGTATGTTTGACCTTCTGATGAAGTCAAGATACATGAGTACTGCAACTTTGATGCCAATCCAGCAGGAGCTAGTATCAGATAATGAGGAGAGGGTATGGTGTAATCAGTCTCTGAAAGTCTTATCTCTGAGAGAAGAGTGTCAAGATTGTTGCAGAGTATTGAGTACTGGGTAACATGAGTGTGTGATTGTCAAATTCAGAATTACCACCATCAAGGAGTGTTGGATATGTCTTCAGAGTTGCTGATGTGCATATCACAACCTTCCATAATCATCATTGTATGTTGCATACTATAAGGGCAACCTCTGGGGGCTGTGGCTAAGTCACACAATTGGCAGAGGGGGATCCAAAGGTCTATTCAGTACTGAACAGGGCCTACCTAGCAGAGGGAGATTCAAAGAGAACAATCTAAGGAACTCCCTGGGCCAGGTGTGATGCTTCAGAGGCTCCAAGAGTGTGGGAAATAACTGTACAGTACAACAGATAAACTTTAGCCCTAACCCCAAGGTGAAAACTCTGGGGATTGCCAGAACTCTGGAGATTGAACTAAAAATGGAAATTCATTGTAAATGACCTCAATCTCTGGACTCCCTGCATGTGACCAGATGCAAATATGACCAGAAGATAGCCCTGGGTCAAAATACTTGTCACCAGAAGATGGAAGGACCAGGATGAGGCAGGCCTGGAATGAAGGAAACAATCAGGGGGTCTGATATAAGCAGTCCCCTGACACATACTCCTCATCATCCTTGTCATCCAGAGATTTCTTATTCTTCTCATGGCTTGGAGTTACTGCACTTAGACATTGTAGGCTCAATGGTTTTTCTGCTTCCAGCTTTGGGACTGGTATGTGCAAGATATCTTTCAAGATGTGCACAGCTTCATCATGAGCTGCAGCAACCAAGCTATCAAGCTCTTAATCTGTAATCACCAGTGCACTATGTATGGGTTGGAAAGAGTGCTGGTGCATATCAATATCAATATCAATATTATAGATGTACCCAATGGTGGAATCCCTTTCTTGTTTTGACTTCATCAGGCCCTGATTCCAGTATCTAACAATGCAGCATTGGAAACAGCACTGATGGAGTCATTGCCACCTTTGCAGCAGTCCAACCCACCCACACCAATAGTGATGCATGTGGAAAATGCAGCCTCTTCTGCAAACTCACTCATGGTACATTCTTTGACTATATTGACTTTATTACTCAGTGTGGCAGGGCATTCTGCTAACTGCCCCTTTTATTAGGAAAAGGGAAAGGGAAGCCAAGCAAGACATTGTCTGTCAGACCAGCAAAGGTGGTGAAACTTTCCTACCATCAACCAAATGGACAACAGTTGAGCAACACTTCTCCAAATACTGGAGGCTTGAGGTCTCACTCCAACATGAGTTACTGGGTGGCTCCAATATAGGGGGTCTCACTAGTTAACCTACCTTGTACACCAACCAGCTGAGGTGGTTTAGGCATCACTTGCCTCTAGGAAGGAGCCCATTTCTGGGCCCTCTACAGAATCAACAGGAACAAATAATCACTGTATTGTCATTGACTACTGGGGTTCCACTCAGCCTATCTGACCCAATAGTTGTGCCTTTCCAGGCCATGACTACTTCAGAGTCCATGATAATATACTTGACCAAAGCATCAACTCCACATGCTGATTCTATTTCCAATGGAATCTGTTGTCCCACAACCACTGCATCTGGTGCAGCAACTAACATTTCTGTGCAACTAAATTCCAGTGGAACCAGTGGCTTAGATAGTATGGCTAATGCTGTGCCTGAATGCTGGGACAACATGGTTCATGCTGAAGAAGCTTCAATATCATGTATGAATGAGAGGGATAGGTGAACTACTTACAATAGTTCATGACCTTTATAATTATATACTAGCCAGCAAACCATGCCCAGGAACTGTGAAACAGCTCATTCAAAAATGCCATGCTCTGCACTTCCTGATACTTATGATTGCAACCACAACAATTTCTCCAGTCATGTATCACCTACATTCAGCTAAGCAGCAGAGCATTCACCTCAGATGTGCTCAAGATTACCTGGGTCTTATCCTATATGAAGCTGGGCTGGGCCTCAACTTATGCATTGCAAGTACTTTGTAGAATGGGTGGCATATGAAGTTTTATAAGCTGAGATGAATTTGAGCAAGAATTTGGGCTGACTTCTTTCCTCTCAACCCTGCTAAGACTGTGGCTCTTTTCCCTTGTGATTGTGACCAGTATAGTCAAGAGAAGCAGTCCCTGGACAAGTATATTGACTCCTTTTGAGCATTAGTTGAGCAGGCTGAATACTCTGACTGCCTGCAGCTATGTCTTGTCTTCTGCAATGAACTCCATTCCACCCTCGTAGACTGGATAAATAGTATGGAAGAAGGGACACAGATGATGAGAGGTATTGAGACATGGTGCAAGGCAGCCTGCAAACAGTGGCAGCTGATGGAACTGAAGCATGAGCTCCTGTCAGGACCCAACCAATTCTGCTTCAATACTCCACAAGTATTGCCAAGCAGCCTGGAACTACCTCTGCCCAACCCTGCACCCCACCCCCATCCCTACCTATGCATCACTGGATCACCAGCTCCAGAGTTTCCCAGGCCCAGGGCACAGACCTGCCCCAGACCCAGGCACCACCCTCAGACTGGACTCCTCACTGCAGACACTTGCAGAGCCTGCCTGGAATTGCTTCTGGTCCCTACAGTGTCTTGCCTGCAAAACCCCACCCTGCCAACCTTCCCCAAGATCCCTGAGTATATAACCATGGCCCCACCATAGTTAGTAGCCAGTATAGATAATGCTAATATTTCCTTGTCTCTTCCTACTTATCTGTTCCTTTCTCTCTTTCTCAATTCTATCTGTTTCTTTTCTCTCTCAGGTGTAGTTCTCTCAGTCCATGGAATATTCCCACAGACTTCAGCAACCTCCACCTTGTACATCACATCCCTGGAACCTCATACAATCTCCAGATTATCTGTGGGGCAATTGTACATTCTGTTCCAAGTCATTGAACTAACCAACTAGCAGGTTCTTGCTCTCAGAGGTGGGCCCCCAGGTTCTCGGACCTGACAGCTCCATTATACACAACCTTCTACCATTGCCTTCTGCTCTACTCTTAATCCTTGCTCTAGATTTCCTCTTTGTTTCTCTGCTCCCACTCCCCAGGCTGCACATGCTCCTCTGCCTCACCCCCTGGCACTTCTGCCTTTGTGTGCAATCCCTCCAAGAGTCCTTATGAACATCAATGCATCTCCTCAGCATTCTGCCAACCCCTACCCTGTTGGCAATGTGTAACAACTGGCCACTTTGCTTGTTATTTTACCCTTAAGAATTTGAAGTATGTTACCTCTCCCCCATCAGAGTAAGAGGAGTTGCTACTTCAGCTTTTCACTACTAAGGATGCATCTGTAGACCCTTTGCCAGATGCACCTAGAGTGAAAACACCTGTTGAGGAGATCAGGGATTCTGCTGCCCCCATCCTTGAGTTGGATGAGGAATTTTAGAAAAGCAATAGATGGACTGTATGCCTCTGTTACCTAGTGCTAATTCTTGTCCCTCTACAGAAACCCTCCCCTGATTAAAGCCTCAACTGGGAGTGTGCCCTCTCCCCAACACCCTAAGATCACTGCTTTGGAATGTCACCTCCCATGCTGCTACATTGTTGCTTCTACTCCCTCTGCCAACTCCTTGAGACTGGAGGTGGAATTTGAGACAGTGGACACCCAGCAGACCTGAAACATTGTTGCTTTGCTTGGATAGTGAGGCAATGGGCCTTTTTGTGGATGCAGGATATCACCTCACTACACAACCACTTTCTCACACAATTTCTTGGTACAACACTGACAGCACACTCAATGAAGCTGGTTCTATCTTTCAGTGGTAGACCTAGTCCTTTGTTACCAGACTCACCTGGAGCATGCTGTCTTTGCCATCCATGAGTGTGCAGCCATATGTACTCGTCATATAGGGCATCTCCCATATGCTGATCTCAGCCTTCTGGATCCCCCACCTTTGGCATTCCCTTGTGGGCAGCCCTCTAACAAGCATGTCTGAGGCATTGGGTGTGAATTCTAAGAGGAAGATAGATGGAAGAGAGAATTTGCTAGCACTCCTGATCCAGAGTCTCCACATGAGAGCCATTGAAGTAGGTGATAGAATCTATGCTACAATGCTCTACTCCCCTCCTGCAGTGGTAAAGATGAGAACCAGTCAAACAACTTCACAATGGCTGGCTTACACTTTTGCAGCAAATTCTCAGCCTAAGCCCTTGCATAACACATTTCCTTGTCATCTCCAGGACTTTAAAGAATCGATCCACAGCCTCTAAAGGTCACCCCTCCACTATCCTTCTTTCCTTATCATCTGGCCTGAAGCATCTTTTCAGATATATCCTCACTACTAAGCACCTCTCACCCACACTAGACCTTCCTATCTGCACAACAGAGAAACAACAAGATCAAGAAGCACAAGTCCTTTCAAACTGCTCGCATTTAACACTCTGTACCATCCCCACCAATCACTTCTAACTCATGTCCATTAACATTGCTTTCCTCCTTCCCCAATCTTTTTGAATTGGTCGGGGATCATCAAGACTTCATTTTGTCTAGCTAGAAGAACTCGAAAAACCCATCTGTGCCGACAATTCGAAATACGATCCGCGGACTCCGCCTGATCCCTCTCGGCATACCCATCCCTCTCAAACTCATTTAGAATCTCCACAACGATCTCCATCCGCTTTTCGTGCGTCTTCCGCTCGGCGTCGGAGAACCGCGTGTTGGGGATGAGGTCTGGGAACTGTGATGTGTGAGATGGATGGAATGTTAATAGTAGGTACTTAGTAGGGGAGAGAGAAAGACTCAACTGATCTCACGAGGTGAGTGCAGCGTTCTTACAACAGAGTTTTACTCATCAGCAGATCCATCGCACTCTGGTAAACGTCCCCAAGACTTTCGTCCACCTGAGAATGAATACCATCAATCAACTCGCTCTTCGCTTTCCCCTTCCCCTTATCCAGTTTCCACCCCCAAAATCTGTCATCTGTCGCATCTTCCTCCTTACCCGCCTCCCACGCTGTTCGAAGTATAGCCAGAGACTCATCGTCCATTTGCCAGTGTTGTTCTTCCTCCGCGCGCTTATCTTCGAGGTTCGTACCCGAGCCTACGCTGGCTTGCGAGATCAACTCATGAGAAAAGTCACTCTCACCCCCCCTATACCCACGCTCGATTCTTCTTCGTTTTGTAGAATATCCTGGATCTCTTGAATTTGAATTTTACACTCGCTGAGCGGCAGGGTGAACCGGCAATTTGGACAAACATGAACGCTGGCATGATGCCCCTCGCGTTCATTCCCACCCGACCCCAGCCCAGATCCAAACTCCAAGTTCATCCCTAGGTCCGATTGCAGTCTTAAGTCCAGATCCGACTCTTCTTTCGAGACCCTCTGTAATCTTGCTTCGTACTCGGGCGGAATCCCGTAATGCCGGAATGTGCGTGAACATAAAAGACCACTCGCACTCGCACTTCCGTTCCCACCTATATCAACGCCAAGACGTGTTGCAGCTGCCTCAAATTCCGAGCGTTGCAGCATTTCCGCGATCAGCGCGTCATATTCGGTTTCAGATAGATTATCAGGCTCGTGCTGGTAACTCGGACGCTGGCGCATCACGAAGGAACTTCGCCGACGGCTCACTCACGAACGAGTGTTTTGACTCGGTCCTGGGAACCGGGCATGAACATGATGTGCGTCACTTACACTCGCGCTTCCGCCACCCGTGCTATTTGTCTCCTTCCTTTTACCCTCTCTCTCATGATCTATCGTAATTATCTCTTCCACCTGTGCATTCATCTCTTTTTCCTTTATAGCCGTCTCAATAGCTCCCTGCATACCCGCCGACCCTTTCTCAGGCAGATTATAACGTTTGTTCTCCTCAGTCGCGAGCTCAGCGAATCCTTGGCCGAGGGCGGGGTCGGGTGTAATTCGCTAGGTTGGATTGTAAGTCCTGGGTGCGATTGGGACACGTTTTCCTAGATCGGCGGTGATGGACGTGATTGTGACATCTACGTTTGTGGCGTCAGCTTTGTGTCCGCTGGGGGAGGTCGGAAAATGGTCATCTTCATGAGCACCCCCATGCCCGTTCTGATCTGGCAACAATATGACGGTGAAAGAGGAAAATGGTAGAGAAAAGATCACCATCTCCTGCGGCAGCCTTCTGATACCCGCTTTTTTCGCTGACGAGTTCCTTCATCTCTCCCGCCAGCTCCTCTTGATTGACCGTATTTTCGTCGATTACTGGAAGATCGATCAAACCCTCCGTCTCTGTTCCAACGAGACCAAATCCGCCTGAAGCGGAGATCCGGGATGTAGTGACACATGTGTTAGTACCTAGGCCAGTGGTGGAGGTTATTTTCGCTGTGGTTGTAGTTGATGTGTCGAGTTTTGTGGCAGATGTTGCCGCGGTTGTGCTATTCGCCGTAAACGCAGGGTGCGTCTAGTCAAGATTGTAAGTTGGACTAAGCGAAAACATCTATTGTTGAATCGATCAGTAGGAGGCGATATAAAAGTCCAAAAAACCAACAAACCGTCAAAACGATGATTATCGCTGAGATCGGACTACGAGTCGGATAGCTCAAACGGACATTCGTTTTGTTTGTCGGTTCCTGTCGACGTCATTTGTCGCGATCGGGGAGATCGATGTGCTGTTGACAAGCTTTCTGCTGGTCTCGAGGAAGAACTTCCGCGTTGACTGCACCCTTGCACGTTCAAGAACTCTGCCAAACGGGCCGCTACCTTCGCCGTCATCGAAGCCCGGTCACACTGCCGGCAGGCGCGTTCTTTTCGATTTCATTTCCTTACAGGCTCCGCGTACTATCAATGAGGGCGTCCAAAGAGCGTAGTGACTCGCAAGAGGCTAAAAGTCATATTATAGTCGTGGTCGGTCCATCGCGTGGTCCTGCTGCCAAGGCCTTCATCTTGTAAGAATCGATCTGGAGAATTGTACCTGCAGGGTCGCAGGCTGATGCGATCATAGTCGGTTAATTCGGAGCTGCCGATGATGAGAATAATAAGAAACGAGATAATAGAGATTGAGACTGTAAGAAGGTAATGAAATGAAATTGACTTAATGAAAGGACGGCCGTGGTTTTGCGGCAAGAAATAGAATTTTCTGAGTCCAGAGAGAAGTTCTCGAGTGACGGCAAACCCCGCTCCCGAGAGAGGAGGGGGGGCCGAAACTCAAGCCAGGGCAGTGTAGCCCCGTAGAGCCAGGGGTTCAAAAGGGGCGAGATGGGTGTAGGCCATGTGGGGGAGAGAGGAGCGGTGGAGGATTCTGTTGGGATCGTTGTCGATGTAAAGTGTAAGAATCGCTGCCCACCGACCTAGCAGTTGATTCTCATAATCCGAATAACCTGCTGCTGCTGCACCTCTCCTGAAGCTGTGACCCATGTACTGAGTTGGGTCGAAACACGCTGAAGACAGTGCAGCGCAGATGGCGTCAATGAAGTAATTGTAGGACAGGGCTTTACCGTCCGGCTGCTCGAAGAGCGGGGCACTGCAGTCCCCGGGGATTTTCAAAAATAAGGCTTTGAGAGCGGCGACGGAGCAAGTGGGGCATCCTGGGACGGCCGCCACCGTGGTGGTGACCCCTATATGGAAGGGGTCCGTTTTCGATGCCGGGAGGGTGAGGCGGATGTGAGTGGCAGCGTCGAAGTCAGGGAGGAATTGGATAGACTGGCGTGAGAGGTTGAGACTTGGGGAATACTTGCTGCCTTTGCCCACTGTGAACTCCCCACTGCAAAGGAGGCCAGAGTAGGCGAGGCAGCATGCGGCGTACATGGTCGTGTGACCGGGGACAACGCCGGGGTTGAGTTGGGTGAGGAGGGCAGTGAGGAGGGGCATTGTAATTGGTTTGCGCGGGGCGCCGGTCCCGTTTGCCGTGACAGCGCTTGATCCCTTGTATAAGGCGTTGGACGAGTGGGGATTTGTTGGCGGAGGATGAGAGGTTAGCGTCGACATGGAGGGAGCGTACTGCAGAGAGTTATGCCTTGATTGTCTTGGGCTGAACTTGGCCGCTGAGGCTCGCAACCCATGGGAGAATGGCGGGTTCCGATACAGGCAGGATTGAGCCATCTGCATTGTAAAGGTTGTTGAGTTCGACATGCAAAATGAATTGGCGTTGGCCGGTGGAGTGGGTGCGTCAGGTGCCGGCAGCAAGACCATGCCAAAGGTAAAAAGCAAACAGTTTGTGGGTGGCGGTGATTCTGGTGGTACCACCAAGCTGGAGGCACTTCAAGCTCAGTTTCTGATCCAGCTAAGGGGCGATCGAGAACATGCATGTAAAAGAAAAATGAGAAGCTCTGTCAGTAATAGAAATCTCAGAAGACAAAAGCCACTCAGAAGAAAAGTGATCAGGTGGCAAAGAAGCTTCATCATTGCAGCAGACTTGATTGTCTTGTTTTGTATGGCATTGAACATGGCATTGTTATCTACATGAAAGATGATGTGGTGGCCTCAAAGGAGGGGGCCCCAGCAGAGTACTGTGTACACCACAGCAAACATTTCCTTTACCTGAATATATTCATGGCAAACATGGCATGGGAAATGGGCCATGAACCAGCTGGAGCCAAAGTGACTGTCAATGCCCTTGGCACTGCTGGCATATTTGTAGATGTCCACTGAGCCATGGGGAGGGGAAAGGAATCTGATGCTGTTCCATGTGGGTGTGATGGTGCTCCACCATTTGATGTCTTTGCAGGCTGGCTTGGGGATGCAGCACATAACAAATGGGGCTGATGAAAACATGGCTGCAAAGTCATACAAACTGTGAATGAATACATGCACTGCCAGAATGACTTGGGCAGTGAACTGTAAGAACCTGGTAAGCTTGTTGAGCTCATGGCAGCTACACTGGCAATGCATGGACCATTCCAAGGTGAGCTTGTGCAGGTAATTCAGCTTGTTTGTGAGTAGGCATGTCTCCATAGCAATTAAATCTAGTTTTAGGCTGAGGAACTTGATTGTTGTGCCTGGAACTACAATCTTTGATGGTTGGAAGGAAAGACCAAGCTGAGCACCGAGTTCCAGGGTCTATGATAGGGATTGTTTGATGAGCAGGGTTGTCAGGGGACTGTTCATACCAGACCCTCTGGTTTGTTTCCTTTGTTCTAAGCCTGCCTTTCATCTTTGTCCTCCCATCTTCTGGTGACAAATACTTTTGACCAAGGGCTATCTTTTGGTTATATTTTCATGTGGTCACATGCCCTGAGTCTGGAGATTGTTGGGAGACATTCCACTAAGCTGTGCAGCTTAGTGGAATGTCTCCCAACATAAAGTAAACCTGACCCATCCAGTCAGTGGATACCCCCCTCTGTCCTGGAATTGCCAGGGTTAGTAACTGCATGCTCATGATGTTTCTCCCAACCCATAATCAACTTTGGGCTTGAAGGCTTCATGCCAGGATATTGCCACTACTGGGGGTTGATCTGCTGCCATCTGGGTTGGTTGGGTTTAATTTATGTTGGGAGACATTCCACTAAGCCACATGGCTTAGTGTAATGTCTCCCAACAGAGATCAAGGCTGTTTACAATGGATTTCTGTACAATCTCTGGAGTTATGGCAATTTCCGGAGTTTGTGCCTTTGGGTTAGGGTTAGAAGTTTTCCTGAAGTGTCACACCTGGCCAGGGAGCTCCTTATACTTGTTCTCTTTGGATCTCCCTCTGCCAGGTGAGTAGTTATGTCCATAGA
>JAGGAV010000092.1:0-39953 GCA_017657295.1 Termitomyces sp. DKA64 | reverse complement strand
GACAGCAAAAGGCTATGCAACTGAGGCCAGATAATATGTAGTGCAAAGCTATGTGACAAAACATGTGACCACAAAAATCAGCTAACCCAACCTGACCTTCCTGGTCAACACTCTTGCTGCTCTCTTTAGGCTTGATAGTAGGCCTTTTTGTCCTTTCAACTGATGGCAAAAACTTGGGTCTGGACTTGAGGTCCTCTTCAGTCTCCTTGCAGAATGTTTTTGCTACCTTTATCACTATGGCCTTCTCTCTAATCTCCCTCAACTGATCCTTGCCATCCCTGTCTTCCTGACCCCTTGAAGCCTTAATGCCTTGAGAGCATGACTCAGACAATACCATGCAGTTAAAGCATGGGTGGTTGGGCTAGGAGTATATATAGCACATCTGAAATCTAGATCACAAGCTTTACACTGATTCAGTCTATAGTAGGCATATCAATATCATATGATCAATAATAACATGGTTATTATGAAACTTATATGCATGTCATGTGAAACAATAGGTGTATATATGTAAAACTGGGTGGAATTCCAATAATTTACATAATATATATGCTGAAATGACATAATTTTCATGCAACATATGATGCTTTTTTGAGGTGTGGTCAATATATGTAAATGTTTAAGTTCTAGTTACACATGTGCTACTCAGTATGTATCCCTCATCCTCTAAATGAGCAATAAATATACTTTTGGTATCTTTTAAATCAAACCTTTGAGAAAATCCAACACAAGAGGGCTCACTGCTACATGCTAGATCAACAGGAATTCTATTGCATATAGAGGAATGAAATGATGCTTTCAAGATGCTGGCTGTATTGAGGTCTATAACTACAGCTAGATGGACCTGTCAGTTTAAGAAACTAGTTTATCATGGGGTGTGGATATTGAAGTGTACACATACAGAAGCTGAACACCTACCAACACTTGATGACACATATCAACATAAAAAAAAGTCACCAGGTGGGAGAGGAATAGAGGGAATCAAATAATGGAAATAGGAGAGTGGAATCACAGGATAAATCAAGAAAGTCAACTCAAAAGTATAAGTAGTGCCAAAAACAACCATTCAAAATAATTATGTACATAGACTGCAGGAAACCTGACAGGCTGTGTCATCAACAACAATCAAAGACAAACATAGTAGATAAAAGGATCCATCCATACAAATGACACATAAACAAACAATACTATATAAAGTGATGATTCTGAGGATGCTGAACACAGGACAGTGTAAGGGGACAATCACTCTGCAGGTAAATCTGGTGAGAGCAGGCAAGGCACAAGTGACAAGCAGGAGTTGAAGAGGCCCAGAGGCAGCTGGGCAAAGGGCAAGTGCAGTGAGCTATGTAGGCAAGGAGGCAATGCTGGAGGATCTTACAGTTAGCTTGATGGAAGACCTGGTAAACACTGCTCCAAGGATATTCTATCCACCAGACTGCCTTATATACCTACATCAGTGGCTATGCTATGACTAAAACTTAAATGATAAACAGGCCCTGGTATGTAAATGAGTATGCAAGTAATTGATGATGAGTAAGGTCTGATCAAAACTCAATGAGAATGACTAATACAAGACAAAAGGGGAAAAGACATGCCAGTGGTTGGTCTGGTGGCTAAAGAGAGTGCATACTGTTAGACAGACTAGGATTGTGTTGGACATCCTGGAAATGGGTAGTCCCCTTACAGACAGATGGTCAATTATACACATAATATCACACATACAAACAAACAATAGTTTGTCAAGTGATGATTCTGAAGACACAGTCAGACAGTGAAGTTGTATAACAAGTCACATCAACATCAACAATTAACAACATTAATAACATGAATCCAATAAGGTGATAATTTTGAGACAAAATTCAAGTAATAAGGCCTTGATCTATTCTATGACTTGACACTAGAATAGAAAGGAGTTAGTGGTAAGCAACACTGAAAATTGAAAAGACTTATTGCCCCAACTTTTTGGTGATATGCCTCCTACATCACCTGCAATGCCAACATTGCTATCATCTTGCCTGCCTCCAGAATATGACCTGTTGCCCAACTCTTATTGAGTTGAACCATGGCAGTGAAGCAGGGCCTGGCCAAAACCAAAGAGATTGGTAAGCTAAAAAGGAAAATCAGCTTAGTCCACATTTCTCAGAACAATCATCAATCAAAGTTAGCACATTGAACTCCCAGTCCTCTGATTTCTCCTCCACTTCCCCTTTTCCCTCTGAAGCTTGGAAGGGGAAGGCATGACATGGCCATATCTGCTGTCTGCCTCTTGATGATGGGTGGCATTGCCATTACCTCCTGTTGCTTCTGTGGTATGAGTTTGTCATACAGCTGCTGACTTTTGGTAGCAGACAAAGACACTTGGAAAAATACTTACCACCATCAGTGGCATCTGCTTCTCATGCCCCTTGTATTTGAGCCTTACCAACAAGGGCCCTGCTGTCAATCATACCATCTCTTCCACTGTCCTGACTCTTTTAATGGTGGTAGTGTCTCCAGCCTATGGGGCAGTTTACATGAATCATCTTTCTAAAATGCATCTGTTGAACCTGTTCTATAGTCAGGAACATTTGTTTCAATGCCATCTTCCAATAAATGTGAAAAGAATTTACTGGCCTTGAGTAAATGGAAGCACTTACACTCTACTGATTTCAGCCACCCAAGGAATTGCCTGGTTACATAAAGATACACATGTGTACCATGTCATACAGTACAGCAGAGCTGGATTTGCAATGTACACTATGGAGCCAGCAGAATCTGCTACAATGTAGTGAGTGTATGATACATGGCAATTGTAAGGAGCACACTGTGCCATACTGTTCCTATCCAGCAGAATACATCAGGCCAGATGAGAACCACTGCAACACATTTTGGTCTTGAGAGATGCTCATATGACTGGATGTGGCAAAAGCAGATTCTGTCTGTTTATACATATAACTTGCATGATCTGAAGATTCAGTCTCAACCTCAAAAAATCATAATGAGTGAATGAAGACAACATATGCAATGTTCCATTTTGAGTTACAGGTTAGTGCCAGCAGTGGTTGTCTACTGGAACTATTGCAAGGGAAGCCATCAGCAGATAATTTGACTGACTTGTAACTATTCTACAGATTTGATCTGACTGTTTGATAAACTATACCATCTTGTGAATGGAATCTAGTTAATGCATGCAATTATTCTACATAATTTAAACCAGATCCACACATCTTGGCTGTTCCAGAATTAGATCTACTACTTGATCTACTGTACCAGATCCACTGAACCAGATCTAATATACTGGACCATGGTACTGGATCTGCTGGATCTACTGAATGAAGTCAGAGCAATTCAATTAGATCCATTGCTTAGACCTATACCATAGCATTCAACAGGATTGGACTGGATTTGACTGGATGTCACCAGACTGGATTTGACCGGATTTGTCAGTATATCCATACACTTCATACAGATATCATAGAACCTGAGAACCTAACGCATCGGCATCCTTAATCAAGATAGCCCATACAAGAAACCAAAAACAGCTTGATCAGGCTTGATATTGTAATGATATTAAGTTCATGTCCCCTGCCAAGCAAAGTTCACAAGGCAGCAGAGTGCTAATGCTTGCAAGGCACTGGCACCAGCGCGTTACAACAACGATCCAGGCAAAAATTGAGCTAATTGACGATGTGCGACGCTTCAACAAAAGGGTGGGAAAAAACAGAGAATTGTAAAACGAATTCAAAGCGAAGCAAGGACAGCCGAGGCAGCAGTGATAGTGATCTTGGAAGGGTCAGGCTCGACAGCAAGGGACGCGACCTTGTCATCATTGGTGACAATCACATAACGCTAAATGAAGCGAGAAATTAAAAGATCAGCCTGCGATCAATGAGAGGGTATACGAACAAGAGAGCGAAATCCGCCAAGAAGAGGGGTAGCATCAAAAGCAAGACCGATGGATTTAGAAAAGGCGGCAGTGTCATCAGCAATGAAGTGAACAGCTATGAGCGAAAGATTACAATCGAAGCCATGATGAAGAACGCGTGGATGACATACGGGAGCCCTTGGGCGCGAGATTCTCTTTCCATGCCCTACGATTATCCACATTCAGCGATCGACCAATCAAGCTTGAGCAGGATTTACTTGGTCACGAAAGTGTCATTGACAGAAAAGACATAGATTTCACTGACACCCTTGGCCTTGAAATCATTGTAGGCCTCGAGATATCCCGGAATCTGAGCGTGACAAGTACCAGTAAACGCGCCAGGGACACCAACCTGAAGATCAATATGATTATATCTTTCTTGACAATTGAAACTTATAGAATGGTGCTACACGCACGACAATGTTCTTGCCTTTCAGTACAAGAGGTGTTACCGCGTCGGGTGCATCCTCTTTGACAGACTGCGCGGGGATGACGTTGCCAACTTGGATGCGAGCAGACATAATGATAAAGTCGATCAAGTTGTAAAGAGTATGAGAAGTGGGTGGTGGTTTGTAAGAAATTGGTCCTTGGGAAAGTAGCGGGGATTGATTTCGTCATCGTGATTGCGATGATCGGAGATCGGACTCTCTTTCTCACTCAAACTATCGTCTTCTAGTACTCCTGTCGCCTATCGCATTCGACTATCTTTATGCTACTATTATTATTTAGCATAAATACACCCAGCTTTTACTTTTCATTCGAGTACGGACATTGCCAAGGGGGAGTCATTATGCCACTATTGTTATTTAGCATCAGTGGTGCCCGAACCAGCTTTTACTTTTCAATTAAGTACGGACGTTGCTCCATATTTCCTCCTCCGAGCCACCCAAAGTGAAAAGGCCAGACCGTCAGATCGAAATGCCAACATGTACCTCTTTGATGTGAATATTGCTATTTATAAGCCTCGTGTGGCATTTATACGCCAAAATACAGCTTGTGCACATGCCTTGTCTCCTTCTGAAGAATGACGTGTCTGAGTCTACACCACAAAAAGCAAGGATCTATATAGGAAGGCTCTCACGTTCTCTCCTCGCACTGACAGCAGAAACTAGGGTGTTCGCATGAATTGTATCCCCATACTCGTACCTTTGCCTCAGTCTCTAAATTTGCTCCCTTCCTCAAACTTTTGATGAGCTTCCTGCCACCCGAATAGGATCATTACAAATTTTTGTCAAGTATAGGTCTTGAGGATCTGATGCAGGTGGAGTACCGAGTTTGATGTGAACAACCAGGTATGTGTTAGTATTATCTTTTCTAACGTGGTTATAACTGCGTCTCTGTGCGGAGGTGACACGGATTCAGCTGACGACAGGCAGGCTGGCGCCATCGTCTAACAAGAAGAAAATGAGGATTGAGCTGATTTGAGTGTGCACTCCGGAGACGACGACGAAGGACGACAAAATTCAGGGGCCACTGTGGCGCATCGTGGAAAATTAGGTTGCTCGCTTCGAATCAACCGAGCTCTACCGCAAACTCTATAAGTGAAGTACTCAGGCAGATGAACTCAGACTGATACCAAGACTATAGCCTCGTCACTTAAATATGGAGTCAAGTACTTTATTTGACAGGACTAGTTTCCCCGAGAGATAACATTTTCGGACGCATGTGAAGTATGATGTATCGGCGCGTAGAACTACCTTTTAGATAGAATTTTTCTTCCTTCAAGACGAAGATCTCGATGTTACACGTTCCTGTCTAATTCACAAGAGATCCGCCAATCTCTGATCGCATTCGCCGAGACGAGAAATATAGATAGCGCATATGGGCACCGGATCATCCACACTCCCAAAACATCCGTCGGATTATTCTGACTTCCTTCAATCGCTTATCATAATATTGTCGATAATATGAACAATGGATTTTCTTTACTATAGAAATCTATTTGGTTAATCTGGGATATACATAGCAGCATATGAAATTTGACTTTTCTGAAGACAAGAAACGCGGTGTTTGAATACAGGAAGTATGTTGGACACTGACCTCATGAAGGGTAAAGCTTTCATACATCTGTAATAAATATTATATCAAGTTTGTCTGCAAACTAAAGGTCAATTTGCAGGTTCCCCCTGCTAAAGCAAAGCGACACCGGGTTTACCCGTCTATACAATGAGGCAAAACCGCACAATTGTACGTTGACCAGGGAACAAGATATGTGAATGGTCCGGAAGGACAGCGATCTCGAGCTCTCCATGCATCTCTGCCTCTCGTAGAGACCCCAACTTACATTTGAAGCGTGATGCGATGCCCTCTTCCTGCTCCAAAACCGTAACCCAATAGGTTGGTCTGATAGGCAGGTGAGCTTCCACTCCTACAAAAGAGACGCAACAGTTCATCACTTACAGAAAAAGCAAATCACCTACATGGCTGAGTTCATCCTTCAACCGCATCGTGTGACTATGTACCTCAGGCCTCTTACTGAGTACCTCAAAGTCCAGCGCGACGACAGAAAACTCGCCTTCAAACTTAAATGCTGCTTGCCTGATCGCTTGCGCGGGCTGAGATGATCGTTTGTAGCGCTTATAGTATCGATGAGCTTCAAGAAACCCCGCTATTCTCTTACGGAAGACATCGAGGAGCGATGTCCAGCAGACGTATTCCGTGTATAGAGGGATCTGCAAGATTTCGAAATTAGAGGGAACGGGCCGAAGGTAAGCGAACCCACAATTTTCTTCGGAGGGGGAACACGTTTGATGCCAGTCCTCAGCGGCGATGGTCGCACATCAGATGGAGGTGAAATCTTCGATCTCAATTGTCGCTTTTTACATTGGTTGCAGAGGGTGTCTTGCGATTGAGGATTGATCCAAAGTCCACAATCCTGCCTCTTACACCGCCTGAGCGATCCCTCGGATGCTTTCCGTGCAGTTGATAGAACCACCTGATTCAACAAGGACTGTTAGTGCACATTCCTGGACCTTAGGAAAACTTCACTGACGAAAGGATTATCCTCGGACTCCGATCCAGATACTGCGTCAGCCTGGCTCTCTACCCCCTCGGAAGTGGACTGACTCCTGGGCTTACCCAAGTTTTTCATACGTCGTCTTCTTGCATCGTTTCGCGTGCGTATTCGACAGGGTTCGCACATCTTCCATGGATATTCCTCGGGGGAAGGGATGATCTGTGTACAATTTCTGATCGTGCAGAGCCTTGCTCCAGGAGTGAGAAAATCCGGTAGAGGTTTCGCCGTGGGATCATGTCGAGGCGCGAAATCCTGAGATGTTTCTAAGTCAGAGATTGAAGGGAAGGAGACACCTGAAATTACCCTATCCAATTCCTCGTCGGGGCGCGTGTGTTTCCCCTGAATATTGAGACGTTTACGCTGATACTCTCGATGATGTAGGCGACACTGAACACAACATTTCCAGCGATATCCCTCAGGGAGAACGCGGCGGCATCTTGGGATAGAACAGACCGCGGCACCAGACTGGGGGATGGAGAGCGACAAGGGGCGGGCGGGTATGCGGATTTTGAAGGTTGAACGTTCCTAGAACCACGAGTTTGGTCACGTTTTCCACATGTAAATAATAAAACGTTCACCTCGGCGTATTGTTCATCGGAGGAAGACATTTGGTCGACTTCGAATTCTTCAAGATCGGTGAGATCACTCAAATCAGTGAGATCGCTATCCCATCCCGATATGGACTTAAAAGGTGTGTCTTCGGTGGAGCTCGATGTGGCAGGGTCTTGAAGTGCAGCAGGAGTAGAAGACTTAGGTTTATGGAACGAAAGATTGGCACACTTGAGAATAGTATCGATCCTGGGGGACCTTATTAGGCTTGTAGATGCAGTAGATGTAGGAGGAGTGCCTCCAAGATGAGACGACGAGGATATAAAAGAATCATCGGTGTGCTGTGGCAATGGGCTGGTGGATGAGACCGGGATCACCTTACGATCTGAGATCGAAATTTCGCCCAGTAGTGTGGGAGGCTCCGGAGGTGACTTCAGTGACCGTAAAGCAGGTATCCGAATTTTCAAATTGACTGGTGTTTCCGTGCGCCCACCACTTGAAGCAGGAGGTTCGCCCTCTTTAGCTGCACCCACGTCCGTACCTGCATCGATGTCCAGTGTATCCGACCAAGTAACAGTCTTTCGCCTCTTGTGCGGTCGGGGCGATTTTCCATCAGCATGGGCCTGAAGCTTCGACCGCCACTCCCTCTTGACACAAGGGAAACATCGCGAAGCCGTGGATTCTGGAGGCAAGATCTCATTGCAGGCGGGGGTTACACATTTGCGACCAGGCTGGATGGGATGGGAATGATTTGTTCTGCTACAGGCACAGTAGGATTACTAGATAACCCTACCTTGGCTTGTGGAGGTCGTGAGATTGGTATAGGGCGAGGTTCGCCTCTATAGCCTTGTCGCTGAATCGTAGGCTTTAAAAGTGTCGCCCTATCTACTGGAAGCGGATGTGTAATGAGAGACGGCAAAGACTAAGAGCGGGAACGGCTTGGCATCGAACGGCGATAAGACAATGTAGGTGCTTACGGATGATGATAAACGATGTATTTCACTCGCTGAAACAACATCTCGGAATATTGAACTTTGTCTATCGCGACCGGTCGGGAGAGGTAGAGTTCCATCCTCAGACTAGATTACCTGCGTTAAGGAAATACCCGATGGCTATCAGGTTTACACACCTCGGGATATTGGAGCTCCAGGTCATCCAAATTGTCCGAGATGACTTCAGCGACATCAGATGTAGGTACACTCGCCTATAGGAAGAGTTGCGATCAGAAGGAGAATTCGAGGAAAAAGGGTAGAGCATGAACCGAAGAAATAACGTCACTCCCAGGTGCAGTGTAAGTGATTGAAGGTATGCGCGAAGAGGATGACGGAGGGAATATCTGAAACAGGTTGTGACGTGGCCGAGATAGAGCTACGTGGCACTGCGCGCAGATATCGGGACCTTCATTCGGTAACAGGACGACCGTACAACCAGGCTGAGCACATTGTCGAATTTCTCGACGTGGGGGGGTAAAGTATGCAGGTGGATATCGTGGAGTCATGGTTGGAAGCCTCTTTGCACAAGATGAGCAGCTTATCACCACGGGAATATAACTCACGTACTATGGTTGGCGGAATAACATGATGTATGAGCTCTCCTTTTGCATTGAAATGAGGGATCGTTGGCGTTGGCGTTGGCAGTGGTAGTAGCCTTTTCGGTTGAGAGACATGAGGTAGTGTCTGGTGGTTGGTCTTGCCAGAAGTCAAATTATTGGATACCTAGACAGCAAAATTAGAGGTTTCTTTTGATAGCACAGATGATATCAGGTCACCTGAACCCGTCTGCCTTGAACCTCCGGGTAGATATTCGCTGACGATTTGTTGGGAACAGGCTGAACACAAGGATCATAAACGAGAAGCTTGAGATAAACAGGCATGAAAAGTCACCATAGGAAGTTGACGCATGTCGAAAGGAGGTTCTTGTATTCTGAGGTGACGGCTAGACATGGGCCATTGATCCTTGCGATGGAAAGCGGGCTATGGAGATAGGTAGAGAAAGTCAACAAAAACGAAGATTAGAGTGAACTGTCTCGACTCACGACGCGTTGTATCTGTGTGATCGACGATGGTTCTCCCTGCAGAAGATTGTCAGCTCGAAAACGGCAATATCACAGCACAACCGACCTTCTTCGTTATATGGCCTGATCCAAACACTTCTACAATTGTCGGGACGAACTTCTGTGATGATGGAGCCTCCATCGCCATAAATCGTCTTCTCTTTACCGCTGCCTCCCAACGTGCTTGACATCTTGCACATAGGTCTGTCTGAATTGGGAAAGACAGTGGTTCTGAACATCGGGGACAGATCTTTACCCCAGAGGAAGTTTGTATACTCGACGAACGTGCTGGATGACCAATTTCCATTTTCTAAAACATCAAGAATATCTCTAGAAGAGCTGGAAAAATTAAAATCACTTGAAATGAAGGGCACCTTGACTTCAAACTGCTGCGACGTACCCAAGAAGCTCCTTTCTGATTCCTCAAACAACTCAGGAACTTCCGTCTCTTGTCACTTAAATTTAGGGTACGAAAAAGAAAATCACTTCTTTCTGAATCGGCAAATTTCAATTGACGTATTTTCAATCCCCGCATGGCTGTTAAACGTCTTTTCTTATGTTCTTCTGTTCTCCACTACGCATCTGAATGGATCAGTCTTGCACTGGTTATAATCGAAGAGATTGAACATTCGAATCGATGTTCAACGTTCAAGCTCAAACCTGTGGCAGCTGTCGATAAATGTCACAACCATGGATACTTGATGTTGGCCCGGATGTAGCCGACGTCGCCGTGAGGAAAAACGCTGATGGGGCGGCGTCGATGTCGCGGAGTTGACTCCCGCGTCGACTACCACCTCACCGGGGGAGATGTCAGACCTCGAAATATTTAACTTATGTTCTAAGTTTGACATTGAAATTCTCGAGGAGGCGTCATATGTTCTCTGGAACGTCTGGAGAACTGTCTCTCCCGGATACTCAACCCTTCAGGCGTGTATTACGGCACTCACAGAAGACTCAAAGCTATATGAGATGCTGAAACGCGCGCATGTCGAGAAGAAGTATGATACCATACGTTCATGGAGTGAAGTGTTTAACTTTTCTTGCTGACTATTCATTCCTGACCGTGGCTGACTAGCTTCCCTATCCCCGCAAGTGGAGCCTAAGGAAACATCATTTGAATCACAAGTCAAAAAATCATTGACAGAGATACGCCCAGCTATCGCTAGACTTGTCACGGGAAAATTGAACTTGCCAACTTGGGTCCCGACGGTTGAAAGCGGCATAGATGCTGAAACCGCAGCCCATCTCGAAAACCTCTATATACCCTGTCTGAACGGCAAACCTAACGTGCTTTTGCATGACCTTGGGAGCTTTGACAGCGACCCAACACTTTCTGCGCGTCTAAGCAACATTTTCATGCCTAACCATCATACGTTAGTCCTTGATGTGATTTCTGGAAATCATGGCTTGTATTCACGACGTATTTGTTCAGGTTCCTTGTCAATACTTCTGGCTCTGGTAAGACACGGCTGCTCCTAGAAGGTCTGTGTCATCAATGGGGCTTCTATTTTACGTCTCTCGTCGACTCTAGTCTCCTAGGCTCAAGCGACGTACAGAACACGATCAGACACTATGTTCCCGACTCTCGGAGCTTCAAGTCATCCCTCCCAAAAATTGGCTCTCCTTTGTATGAATCGTCCCTTCACAACAACCGTCAAATTGCTAGTCGAATCTTCGGTCGATTGTTTCTCGCCCGACTACTTGTTTTCAACATGTTCGTCGATGTCATGAACGAACAACTAGACCTAGAGAACTTGAATAATGTACGAACAACAGCTTACAAGAAACGTTGGTTACTACTACAACTCCAGCCCAATCTTATCCATTCAAAGATCTGGGATATATTTGACGATATCACTCGTAAACTATCCCAAGCAAGCGAAAGCTACATTAACACCACAACACAAACTTTACTCTCCCGCGTTAGGAAACTCTGTGTCGACAGAACCACGCTCTCTTCTGACGAAACATATCAAACTCCTATCTTCTGCATCCTAGATGAAGCTCAGTACGCGGCAACGCAACACACTTTGGCGTTTCGTTCTGAAAATGGAGCTGCAAATCGTCCAATCCTTCGAGAGATTGTGCGGGCTTGGGAAAGCCAGACTTCTGGGCAAGGTGTTTTTATGATAGTAGCAGGCACTGGCATTTCAAAAGATGTCGTCGACCAAGCTATGGCTTCTGCCATAATGAAAGAATCCAAGTATCGCTGGTGCTCAGACACCGGTGCATTTGATGACGAGGCTATACAACGTCGTTATATGGAAAAATTCCTTCCACCAACGTTGCTCTCTAGCGCCTCTGGTAGGCGTCTGCTGGATAGGGTTTGGTACTGGCTACATGGCAGGTTGCGGAAATTTAAACGTCATTCTAAGTACATCACTGACGTTCTTGATTAGGCATCGCTTTACAGCAGGATACATTGCCGAATTATTGAAGCATGGCTTTAGAAGCCCTCATACACTCCTTAGCAGATATATAGAATTCTTCACAGACTTCAGACCGACTGACGCCGAAGAGCATGTCGACGCCGAAGACTCAACCGTGTCAATCTCATCACGCTATCGTCTTGACTTCCACAAGCTTACGAAGAGTACGTCTCTACCACATTAGTACACCGATCCTTCCTTTCTCACTATTACGTCCCAGATCCCGACATGATTGATACAATCCACCAGCTAACCACTCATTATCTAATGCGTTCTGTCCTACCAAGGAGCCTGGGTCAAGACGAAAAGATGTATGTTGAGTACGGTTTTGCCCGATTCAAAGACGCGGATACCAACAGTGTCGCCGTTGATGAACCCCTTGTCTTACTAGCGGCAACGCACTGGATCGACAAAAACTACCGTACCAGTTATAAACTTTTTGCGGAACGAATGAAGGTGCATGATACCTCTTCCAATGGTTTTGAAAACTACCTTGCCTTTTGTCTCAATCTTGCTTTTTCTCAAAAGCAGCGTGTTGACAAAATCTTCACTTTCTGCGATACTCCACCGGCTTGGGCGCAGCAGGAAGCCGAACTAGTCTCTCTGCACTACACGTCTGATGGAATTGAAATCAGTCCTGTAAGACAGTCTACCAACTCCGGTCCCTCATTAACATTAGGAATTAATGCCAAAACCGCGGACGAGACCTCTGCGTGGCTACGACATAAGAGCCCCGCGCCCGTCTGCTTCCCTCATTTGCATATGGGACCGGATCTGTTGTTTGTGTTGCGCTTGGCCGATAATAGCAATATATGGGTTGCCATTCAAGCCAAGTATTCAATTGGGAAGAATGGTATGTTATCAAGGCTCTTCCTGCGTCGAGCCATTCGTAGCATTACACCTTCCAAATTCTTCATCGACAAGGTCAGTGATCCTGCTCATGATTCTGCACCTCATTTTCACATATCATAGGAAGGGAATCCATTCTCTCCAGAGCTTGTCAGCAAGACCCTTGACAGCCTTGGCTCTTTACCACACCGGCGTAGTGACGTAGGTGCATACAGCCTATTACGCGTTGTTGCATCTTTCCCTGCACGAACCGGACTCAAGCGCTGCTTCGAAGAGGATCCCGATGAGCATCATCATCCAATAGCAAGCCTGAACATGGATTTCTTCAAGCTATTGACCAAGAGATTATCCCCAGTTCATTTTTTGGATGGTTTGGAACAGAAGACGGTGACATCTAGGCAAATATTGACAAAACGTACAAGGAAAAACTCCGGCTTACGGCCTGTGCCGCGAAAGAGGTTGAAAATCTAACAAGGTATATAATTATAGTGCTTACTATGTTATCCTCTGTCTTTATGTAGGCATAGTTCCCCTCATTCTGCAAGGTTTTGATGTGCTGATTTCCATGTATCGGTTGAGTCAAGAGTTCAAACGAAACTACTAACATAATGATAAGTACTTGTGTTTACTTTTACTAGAAACTATAAGCATGAAATGTCATGGTAAAATCAGCCTCTGATGATGGGCATTCTCTCGACAATGGGTTGAACGAGGTTCCTGCCTGGCGTCCATGTGTTTTCACTTGCCGTTTCAATCCCTCACAGCAAACCAACTCGAACAACGACTCCGCAAATAAAGTAGAACATGTTACAAATATGCCAATCTTTGGAAAAATGTGTATGAAATTAATATGGGTTGTGAATGCCTGAAGCACTACCTGGACGCTGTCGGATACGATCAACTTTCATCGTTTACAGCCTCGGAAATTTTCATAGTCAGATGTATATAGCACATGTGTGTACAGATAGAACAAAGACCGGAGTCCGAGTCGGAGGAGCCGATGATTCGAAATAAGAACCAAATGGGCGTGCTACAATTCCTGATAATCTTCTGAAAGGCTTATGTATGTACCTCATGTCAAGTGGAGAGGTAAAGACGTCACTTCGTTGCGGCTACCCGGCCTACTTCCGAGAAAGTCCCGAGAAGAAAACTCTGCGCTCAACGTTCTTTCCTCTCGAGCCTCTTGGTTGTGCTTCTGTTGTTCAAGCAAAATTTGCATTAATTGTTGCTGCTGCTGCTGAAGCAGCGTCATCTGGTGGCGCTGTTGTAGTAACGCCGTCTGCAATTGTACCTGTTGCTGTATAAAATCAGCAGGCAACTTTGCCGGTCCGGAATCATGAGATACGTCTCGATAGTCCAGCTTCTCTGTAGCCCTACTGAGATCCCCATGTAACTTCACACTGGACTCAACATCCACCTGTTGCGTCGGTAAAGCCAAGGGAGGACGGATTGGGTTTGACTCTGGGTGGAATTGAGGCAGAGAGGTAAGAATACGGGGAGGAGGACTTGGTTCTGGCCCCGAGGCATAGGTATATATACCATATTCAGGAATGGTCAACGCCATAGTAGCATGAGCTGACGGAACGTCTGGCTGATTTTGTGGTTGCATCGACTGCACGTTCATCAGCGCTGGTCCTATAGGACCCGGTTGCGGACCCATCACCCTTATCGGTCCAAACGAGGGATGAGCCTGGCCATTAACCGCCCGAATCTGCCCGTTCGCAAGGCCCTGCACCCTCCGCAACTCATCGATCAAGACCTTAATACTGAACCCTGAAGGAGCGATCCCTATAGCTTTCTTTTGTTGAGCCTGAGCATTCATCAGGATTCGTATAACCTCTTCGTATTTCGCATTCGGTGCACCCTGAAAGACAGCTTCCAGATCAGCCCGTGAGATGTTTGGCGAGAGTTTTTCGCGTGAACCGAAGCGGTTGATAATACTCGCGACGACATCCACGAGGCGCACAATGGGTTCTGTAGGAACGGCGGTGGCGATCTCAGCTGTACTGCCAGCGATCCTTACCGCATTTTTTCCAACATTCTTAGAAGCTTTTCTGATAATTTTTTTGCTGCTCAATACTTTGGATTTATGTGCCGCATGCTCAATAATAAGGGAATCATGTGGGTGATGGACTGGCAGTGAAGCGATGCTGATCTGGCTTCCAACGTCCACTCCCGCATAAAAGGTAGGGGGCGATCGAGCGGCATCACTAGAGCCATTCAAGGTATCCACGTCCAAGGTCGCAGCCTGTCCGCATTGCGACTGCGGAAAAAGCTGTGTACACACCGAAGGTGACTGATGTCCTACATCGGCATCCATCGCAACAGGACCTTGAAAGGAACTCCGAGTGGCTTCAGAAAGACTCAAAGACGATTCACGCTGATGCTGATAGTGAAGCTGGCTGGTCGGTGAGCCGGGTGGCTGCGGCTGGTACATTCCTGACATTATCTGTGTGCCAGAAGATAGAGACGGTGCAGCTGAAGACGGTGGTAGGGAAGGCGGGGTGCCTGTCAACGAACCGGCACTTATATTCGAACGTGGGGATAATGGTGATCCCAGTGAGGAGTTGACGACTGCCGCGTAGAGCCGCTGGGCCCTCGTCGTCGGATTGACATTATGCGATGAAGAGTGATGAGTTGCCGCTGCAGGTGACAAGTGGCTGCCCTGGAAGCTATTGTAGGTGATGCTAATATTGAGATCACGATGCGATAGTGAGCGACTGTACGCGTGAAAATGGTGTTATCACCTACTTCTGGCCACCATAAAAGCTTTGTCTCGGTTGTAAAGGTTCACCAACAGTAGCCTCAGGATCTTGCATGGATGCGGAAACATGAGGGCCCATAGAAGACAGAATACCGGATTAGCTAGTTCCCATCCCAGGATAGTGCCGCGCAATTTATCTTCTGATACGATGCGCCCAAAAATACGCCACAACATATCATTGTATCAGAAGAGTGTCTCCGAACAGATCAATGGAGACCATGTTTGTACAGATTTTCACGACAGATATTCTGCGGGTCATCATGCATCGAAAGATCATGACAGGTCAAACTACATCGGGTTGACGTCGATCCGACAGATAAGCATCGAAGTCGAGGAAGTAGCTGCAGAGTTTCAGTTGGGTAGGAAATACCCACGTCCTGTACATTAATCGATGGCACGAGACTTGCAATACGACTGGGCTATGCGATGGAGTTGCTGTGGTGCCCGTCACATGGTGCTCGAGCCAACGATGCTGCCCGGATAGTGCGATGTTGGCAAACGGAGTTCCTCACGAACGTACTTGTCAAGAGCTGGCAAGGGAAGAACAAATGAACGTTTGGCTAAGTATCACCATCATCATAGTTGAGATACTCACCTTCGCAATGTGCCCGCAGTGTGCCTTGCGCGTTCACTGAGGAGTTTCGCTTCCGTATATGGGAGCCAGGGCAAAGAAAGGCGCCTGGCTAGAACGATGCCTGGCAGGCCAGACTCGGCTTCCAGACTACACCAAGATCTCCAAATGATTGAAGACAAGGATAGGCTGGAGACTTGCAGCGTAACATCAGCGATCAAGTGCGTCTTAATTATCCTCAATTTTGAACGCGCGCGTGCAATCGCTGGACCCGGGATTTGGCTGAATAGCTGAAGCAGCGCCAAGCCGGGGGGTATGCTGTACTAGAATAGTACCGTGTGTTGCATTGAGAAATTGAGACGTTCAGCACCGTAGCACGAGTGATATGAAGCGAAGAAAGAAAAGAATGAAGTAAGGGGTTGTTTTCGTTGTTTCAGTGTAGACAAGCAAGGGGCCACGTGGGGTGGATCAAAAGCTATGAGGGAATTCGCTGCATCCATTGTCTTTTCCTGTTTGGTGCGGGTGTTGCGGCTGCACCAAGGTTGTAATTGAATTACTATGCACTGCTGTTACCCAAAACAAAGATGATGGTTGCTGACTCAGCGTGTATCACGCGGACAATAGCCCATATTAATGGCCGTACAAACAACCTTGAACACTGGTTTCCCAACTTGACCTTGACCATAACGTCCACAGTGCGGACCATTTCTTGTACATATGTCGGAAAAGAAGGTAATGTATTTAACCGCTTGAAAGTAGTCCGCCGTCTGACCCGATATCCTTGCAGGGACCAACCGTGAGCCCACCAACCGTGAGCCCCAACAAGCTCGCCATGTCGCGAGCGCTCGGAGCTGCGTTTCTCAATCATCAAGTTGAGCAGCTCGAGAAGTCCGTTGCGTCTGGTACGACCGGACCTGCTTCCGGGAACTGGAGGAGACAACGGCGGCCGTCGCAGTCTCCGCCCCGTGTACATGGCGCACAGGTGCCCAATGCAAATGTAAGTACAAACGGAACCGCCAAACGACCGCCTATGGCGCCGGGTATAAAGGTGGCGAGCCAGAGACCCGGGGAAGATTCGCAGGCTGCGAGGAAGGCGCGAGGGACGGGGAGAGATGCGGGCGTGGGTGCGGGTGCAGCTAAGGGTCAGCCGCAGTCGCAACCGCACGATGCGAAGAGGAAGGAGAAGGAGAAGGAGGGGGAGAGAAAGGAGAAGGAGGGTTCTAAGGACGCGGATGTCATCGTCGTTGATGCTAGCGTGCTTGTACATGCACTGTATCAGCTCAAGAAGTGGTGTCGAGACGGGCGGGAGGAGGTTGTTATTGTCCCTCTTGAAGGTGCGTTTTCTATCTTGTCTTGATTGTCCTGGTAAACCTTTACCACGACTAATGAAAATACGTCCATACAAAGCCCTGAACACGCTCGACCTTCTCAAGAAAGGTACGAGCCATCTCGCGCAGCGTGCGCGTGCCGCCTCGCGCGTTCTTGAGGCGCAAGTCGGGACGAACTCCCGCATTCGGGTCCAGCAGGACGACGCCTTTGTTCTCTGGGACAAGATTGAGTTCAGCGATAACACCACTGCAGGCCCAGCGTCTAACACCTCACCCGAATGGGTTCGCCGTACGATATGTTGTGTGCAGTGGGAGGTCGAGGCTGCTTCCAAAGGCGATGACGCAGATCAGATCAAGAACGACCACAAAGGTGTCTCCGGAGAAAGTGAGGGCGAGGGGGAAAGCCAGGAGAAGAAAGAGCAGAAGACGAAAGAAGAGAAGAAGAAAGTCATCCTCGCTGTTCTTGGATCCGCACCAGACCCCAACACTTTTCTATCCATGAACGAACACAAACCCTCCCCCCCTTCGCCACCCGTACCAATCACACCTGTCCCCTTACCAGCCCCACACGTCCACATCAACAAGCACGAACCACGCTCCTCAGGCCAGCTCGTCGCACAGTGGGCAGCGAGGGCGAACATTGAGCTGCTGAGTATTGAGCCGAGTGCGCCTACGGACGAGGAGGGCCATGGACACGGACACGGACACGGTCCGAAGTCGAAGAGGAGGCGCCCGTCGGACGCACACGGCCATGGGGGGAAATTTCATGGACATGGAAATGGGCATGGATACGGACAGGGGCAGGGTGCGTTGGTGGAAAGGCCGCCTGCGGTTATGGCGATGATGGAGGTCGTCGCCCAGCCTAGTCGGACTGTTAGGGTCCTCGCGCGTGGCGAGAAGTTGGATCCAGATCCTTGATCCTCGCCTAGACTAACTTTTGAATCTGAGTTTTGGTGAGTTTTGTTCGTATTCGGGACCGTAGCGCCTGGCTTTCTTTTGCTAATGGTTTCTGGCAAGATACTATCTACAGAACACACTCTAGAGCAAAGCAAGCGAACGGCTAACGGCGCATGCACTCCACAACACTCCGGCTCGACTCGACATGGTTTGACTGCAACTAACTAACGGGAATGTGCTGTGCTGTCTGTCCATTCATCCGTCCGTCCACCTCAGTTACTATGTTCAATGGTCTGGATTGTCCTGGTTACTCGAGTCTTAGACCTGGCCTATTACAATTGGTGAGCAGGGAGGAAGTTGGCTTTAGTTTTGGGTTCGGGTTTGGTTTTTCGGATACTTAGTGATTGAATGTGTGTCCCAGACGTTTCTCAAGTTGTTCCGACTCCAACTTTTCATACCATCCCATCCCATCCTATCCCATCTCGTTCAGTCTTTTTCCGTATATAACCCCTTCTACCGTCTATAACATCTCAAACATCTATGCCATCCTATGGCCTTTTTCTTGATTATCCAGAATCGCTTTGTTTTTTCTGTCGACGGAGACTTGATGTACATGTATCCTCGTCGCGTATGAATGTTTATCTACCTAAGCAAAATTGGCACAAGTACATCTTGGAGGTTGGAGACAACAAGAAGGTAAAATTATTGCAGTAAGGGATTTTTATATGTGCCAACAATATGGAAATCAGACCTTTCATGGCAGTACATGAAGTACTTGTTCTTGAAGATATTCTGTTATAATGCAGGTAAGTAATCCTAAAAGAAACTAGCAAGCCATAAAGGCAATGCACTATTATAAACAAAACTATGCAGGTGAATAATGCATTTCTTTGCATCATCATTGAGCACTAAACTCTTCATTTTCATTCATCAAAGGATGGTTAACTCTGAAACAGATGTTTTTGGCTGCACTTCTCCTTCCAACATCTGCTGTTGTAGGCCACCAATGTATAGCACTAGGACCTTAAGATCAAACATATTAAACAAGAACTGTCAGATGTTACCAAATACTATCTGCTTATGCATCAGAAAGTTTGGCAAGGGATTATTGCCAACTTCATGACGTCTTTGTAAGTGTGTCATGTTATAATTGTCTGGCAGAGCCTGTCTTTTGTATGAGTGAAATGACCCTTTCTTTTTCTGTTTGTATCCCCCCTCCTTTCCAGCCTCTTCTGCTAACTTGGTGTTGCTGGTATCATAATGACCAGCATTTAAATTTTCTTGCCACTGGCATTCTATTTCATCTTGAACTAATGGGCATGGTGCACTAGGCTGGACTGGCAGTGCAACAAATGACTAAAGGTCTTCCACAGTTGTATTGTTTTCTGGACAGAGCCTAGGGTGATACAAGTGAACTGAGAATCTAAAGGCATCATAAAGTTGTCACTGTTAGTGATGATTGAATGAAGAGGAGCAATCAGATGTCACTCCTTCTGGAGATGGACATAGAAGCATTCAGCTATTCTATATTGCTGCCAAGCCACTTTTCACTGGTTTTAAAGTTTCACTGGTTTTAAAGTTTCACTGGTTTTAAAGTTTCGCTGGTTTTCACTGGTTTTAAAGAACAACTTGTTGCTACATCACTGCTCCACAATAATGCCAAATGTATATATAGTCACTGATTGCAGACTCCAATGTCTTCAAGTCATATTTCATATCTTTTGTAGTGTCTTTATCTTGTAGTTGCATATACTGTTCCTCACTTGTTTTTATCTGCATGTACTGGAGCTGGTTATCATTATGTGTCTTGATTTATTAATTTGGTATTATTTTAACCATCTGTGGATCAAATGTATCCACTGCATTCTGTTGTGGGGAGCCAGGTAGATGTGGTGGTCTATGACAAGACAGTGCAGAAGATTCAGGAGAATCCTTTAGAAAAGTATCATTGTTGTTGCTGAAGGTAAGCTTTGAATAAAGTGGCAGAGACCATGGCTGGATGCAACAAACATTGGCAGGATCAATGGACTCAGAATGAAAATGAGTTGTTTTGGTGCAGTGACAGCTAGACATTGCAAATGAGGGTTAATGAACCAGTGTTTGCATGGAAATAAGCTATAATAGTAACTTTGTTGCACTGCACATGTTTCCACTAGGCAAGGGTAGTACTTCCAGATGACATCATTATTAGCCAGCCATTCTGGTTTAAACCTTTAGCAGATATATAGGGGCATGCTTGCTGCACTGTATGTCAAAAAGACTTCTTTATATATTGCCTGATTATATAATACATAGACTCCTAGATACATTCCCACAGAAAAATTACAAAGAAATAAATCTTTTATTTTATTATGCTATACTGGGTCTATTTTAAGCTTCTATTTTATAAAGGATAGGCTAGGATGGTGGCTGATTCTTCAAGTTGTAGGATATGGACATATCTAGGGCAATGACAAAAAAAAGGAAAGTTAACAGTAATAAGGCAACAAATATTCCAATCAGGTCTCAATTGTGGCAAAAATGGCATTGATAGCTACACTTGTAAGATAATGTAGGTACACATAGCTTAGACCATTTGTAAGATACTTTAATATGCAGAAATGCTAAGGATTGCTTAAAATATTTAGTGTGCAGGGATGTAGGCTGAGGATAGAATGAATTATAATGGAAGAGGACAATATCAAGAGTGTCTTTGGACTTTGTAAAGATAGATATGTTCTTGACCTCATGTATGAATATGCATGATTTATCATGTGTATTTTCTTGTAATACCTCATGTATACAAATATGTGAGCTATCACATATAGAATAAAACAAGGATATGTTTCCATTGTAAGTGCAAATATTTGAGGTCTTCACATGTGTATACATATCTATAGGATGCTTTGAATTTCAAATAACTTTACTTTGTATGCATATATATATATAATAACTTATGTGTACATATGCATGATATATTACATGTACATACAGGACACTTTGAACTTTAAATAATTTCACTTTTGTACATATATATATATATATATGATCTCTCATGTGTATATATATGTGATTTTTACATGATGTGACCTGATTAAGATTTTTTAGCCAAGTCAATACTGCATCTTGACCATGTCCTTTCAGCTATGTTCAACTTAATTGTACAAGTACTTTCAAATTTGATGCTATTTTCCATAAGTGCTTTTAAAGCTAGTATTTACAATGCTCTAATGATATAAATACTTTTCAATGGTTACTACTATTGTCTTAATTGTATAAAGACTTTTAAGCCTGCTGCTACTCACAACTCAGTACTCAGTCTTTGCTGCTGATTTATCATGATTAATTTCTATATTTATGTTTGACTCCACTTGTTAATAATATAAGTATTTTGAAGTTGCTACTTACAACTCAATCTTCACTGCTTATCTACAGTTATTCAACTTCACCATCATACTATTATTTCTTTTGATTGAGAGGATTTTGATCCTTCTTTTGGAATCAAAAATAACAAAAGTAAATTTAGCAAAGCTTTTTAGCTCATAACTTGGAGCTGAGTGTTGACTAGTGTATAAATAAGATAAGGAAAGTTGGGGTTATCAATAAGCATGGGATAAAGATAAGGGCAATGAGGTAAATGTTTGGAATGACACTGCAGCCCCTTTGAATTTAACATTTGCTATTATAAGAAAGTCAAATCAATTTAGCATCAATGTAATAATACATTACCTATCTAGCTATGTGAAGCAAAAAACTAACATGCAGATTCTATGCCACAGCACTTATTATTGCTGTTCAAAATAAAAACAGGAAACTTATTTAGATATATAGCTTGAATCAAAAGCCTTGAATTAATTCTTAAAATGTTAGCTGTAGCTGCATTAGTAACAATATTAGCACAGCTTTTATTGCCAATAATATCTTGTTTTGCTCTTTTTGCAGAAGGTTTGTTGCCAATGAAAATAAGAAAGGAAAAGGGAAAATGAAACTCCTTGATAGCTAAGAGCATATTGGTTAAGAAGAAGAAGGCATCAGCATAAAGAAAGCAATTATTGTGTTGAATGTAAAGTTATATTTCCTGTAATTGCTTGTATTATAGCTCATTTAACTTGCTCTATTATTAAAAGGTAAAAAAATTTGCAGCAGTTGATAGTATTCTTAATATTGCTTTGAATATTATTATGGGCAATGGTTTAGCCAATTTGACATGATATTTTTGCTCTTTAAATTGAATAAGTTCAATTTTATTGACTACTTGTATATATCAATAATAACATGAAATGAATATAGACTACATATTTTCAGACATATGTAATAAAGGCATGTTATTAATAAAGTCTACATCATTGGTGGGCAAGAAAGTAAAACTTTTGCTGCAAATGGCTTAAATGTTGTCACAATGATGTAGACTTTATTAGTGACATGCCTTTATCACATATGTCTGAAATTAGGAATTTCAATGAAAATATTATTAGATTGACAAGAGAAGTTAGAATTTTTTTTCTTCTTCTTCTTATCTCTAGCTAACATGGTATTTTTTATGTGTAAGCTGGCATTGATAATGCCACCATCAAAAATGTATCATAGATCTATCTTTTCACAAAACAGTTATAAAGGCATAATTTCACTATATTAACCTTCAGCAACTTTTAATTAACAAAGTTATTGAATATATTGCCCTTATTATAAGGATAAGCATACATGATGAGGTTTGCAAAGCTCTCTGCTGATAAATAGTAACAGGTGACCACATTTTTCTAAGGCTGATATCATGCATAGCCATATATTATGGTTTTTTTGTGTTGACTAAGATTGGTCTCATTAAATAAATGTTTGAATGTAGAGACTTTAAAAAGAAAAAGAATATGCATACAAAAAAAATAATTTTATTGGCACTGACTATGTTAAGATTAGCAAATTCAACACTTGATAAAATTATAACACATGTTGGCTGCTTATTGTTGTAAATTATCCTAATCAATTTGTCTTGCTTTATAATAAATATTTTACCATTGATTACAATGTTCTTTACACCATATACCTTCAAAATTTAATAAATAAAATGAACATTGAGTGCTCAGCCAGCATTATAAACATCTTATGTTTCAAATAACAAGAGCTATAAATGAAAAATAAAAGTAAAGAATAATCTAACAATGCTTGATAGAAACATATAAAGTGATTATAAGAAAGAAAGCTTTACCATTAATGAATTAAATGTTTAAAATGTTGTCATTTATAAAAAAATGTTAACATAGTTTATAGCAGTGTTGAGTTGATGGTTTTAATCTGTTTTCACTTTTTAAAAGTTGCAAAAATGAAGTAAAGTTTTTTAAGGTCAGCTTTTTGTCAAAAAATACTAATATAATAATTATTATAAAAATTTTAGACAGCATAATGTCAGTAAAATTATCAGTCTTATGCTAAATAGTCTAACTTATAGTTGTTTTAATTATACTAAAACTGCTAATCTTAAAGTGCTTTATTTTGCAAAAAAAAATACATTAGTATATTGCAATGAGTAGAATAAAAGAAGAAAAGTAATTAAAATAGATTATATGTTTTCATTGAACTTATTTATTAATTTTTGCTCTTAAGGTATGATTTTTAATATATCAATAATTTTCTTATATAAATGCAAAGATATAAGAGTTTTTAAAATTTACAATTTCTATAATGCAATGCAAGAAGTAGCTATAACTTTAAGTTTGAAGCTACATGATAGCTTTAAGCTGTATTATAGCAAGCATCTTATCATTCTTATCAAGTTTTTTTGCATAACAAAAAATAAACATGTCATTTTTTTTATCATATTAATATATACAAAGAAATAAGAAATATTAAAAAAATACAGCATGGAAGCAACATTCTGAAAAAAAAAGCTTATCAAAATTCATTAAGGTAGAACATTATAAGAAGGCTTACTTTAAAAGCAATAATTAACAGTGTTGTTGTCATATAAAGTCAAATACATGCATTTACAAGCAAGTGCATCACTAGGATATGTTTTTTCTCCAAATTCTAAAAGTTGTATGCCTTGTTAATGATAGCTGTAAAGTAGTTATGGCTAAAAAGTGACAAAAACAAATCTGCATTGTGTTTTAAGTTTAATATATGTCAAAACATTGCATTTTCTTCTTGTTTGCATATTGCATTTATATCTTAAGGCCAATTTCAACTTCATTGCCAATGTGAATACTAATGAAGTTTGTTAGGTTGAATTTATTTGTAAAGATTGTACAGATAATAAAGTGCATGTCAACAAGCTAGTGTGTAAGAGCAACCATTGGGAGCAATGGCTAAATCATGCAGCTAGCAGAGAGGAATCTGAAGTATATTAAAAATGATAATCAATAATACAAATAATAATTAATCATCTAGTAGAGGAAAATCTGAAGAGAACAAGTTTAAGGATCCCTGCTGCTTGGTGTGGCATATCAGCTGGCAGTGGAGGCATGGAAATAACTGCACAGATGATTGGAGCTAACCCTAACATTAGGAAAGTGTTTAATAAAAAATTATGGCAAGTTCCAAAAGTTTTTAGAAAAAAAGAATAATTTCTGAAGATTTCTGGGAATCTGAAAAGCACTCCAGAAGTGTTGAACAAGCCTTGAGGAATGGGAGTGGGTTGAGGAGAGTTGGCATAGGTCAGGCACAGAGATCAGAAATAAAAGTTCCCTAATCTCACTTTCTCTCTAATATGCAGCATTTTGACTGGTGAAGTAGAAAAAGTTCTGGATCACCTAGTTAATTGGTGAAATGGGATAGATCCCTTGGATGGCCTGAAGTGTATCTGGATGCCTCCAGTAGAACTTCCTGATAAGTGCAGGCACATGCACATTCTTCTAGGATTCCCAGAAGATGTCTTTGATTTTATAGCCTTTCCACTTTACTTTGTATTGTAGCTGCTGCTGGAATAGGCAACTATCCAAGATCTTCTCCACCTTGTACTCTTTGTTGTTGTTGACCACCATCAGGGGTGGTGGGGGTGCCAGATATAGGGTCTGCTGAAGCCAGTGTTAGTTTGACCACATTGAATACTGGTAGAAGCTGGCACATTCCAGTAGGGAGCCAGAGTTGATGGGTTAGAGGTCCTACCTGCCATTTTACCATAAAGGGTCCTAGTAGTTGATGTAAGAGCTTTTTCAACAGTTGAGTGGTTATAATATCAGAGACATTCAGATAAATTTGATCTTTAGGCTAGTATTTGGGTGCTAGAGTCCTTCCATAGTCATAATATTGTGCTATATCATCCTTTGCCTTTGCCAGAGCTGCCTAGGCTTCTTCCTATGCAATCTTCATCTAATCCATAAACTTGTTCATGACTTTATTTTCTGAAGGTTGGGCCCAAGGTTCAAAGCCCATGCATAGGTGATGTCTGGTGTTCAGAAAAAAGGGCAAAATTTGAGTAGCTGCATGAGTGTGGTTGTTGTACTGGAACTCAGCATTGAGGAGAAGTTTATCTTAGTTATCCTGATGCTCATTGCAAAAGAGACAGAAATATTGCTTGAGTTCTTGATTCACATGTTCAGTCTGACTGTCAGACTACACGTAGTAGGCAATGGAGGTGTGGGGCTGAGAGGAGGTGACATTGGAGCTTGGTCCAAAGACAAAGATTGCATGTACTAGTGTAGGACCCAATATACTAACACATCTGGGGCCACCAGTAGTTCTGGGACACTAGCTCCAGTGTTTTCCATCAGCCAGGGTGTTCTGCAATCCAGGAATCATGGTGCTACTCTACAATCCTCTGGTGGAGCTCTGGGTCATTGTGCATGTAGATGCAGTCCCAGAAGGTCAGGAGTCTATTGTGGAAGGCCCATTCATTTGTACAGATGGACTTGGTGCTGGTGGCACATCCAGATTTAAGCACCCTGGTGCCCTAAGCATTGAGTCCTTCCTGCAGACTATTCCAGTTTCCATGCTGAATGTCCCAGAGGATCTCCACCTCCACTTCCTCAATGGCTAGATCTTTCATGGCTTGGATCATGAACAACTTGGGTTGGAGGAGCACAATGTTACTGTTGTCATCTCCTATAGTGCTGTGGTCTGCTCTCCAGGACAGGGCATCTGGCTTTTCCATACTTTGACCTGGCTCATGGGTGCAACAAGAAGTCAAAGTTGGCTAGGTAGAGAGACTACCAGGCCTGCTAGTGATTGAGCTTTTTGACTGTTTGGAAATATTTGAGTTTCTTGTAATTCATCTACATCTTGAACTTATGCCATGCTCCTTCCAAGAAATGCCACCACTCCTTGAAGGACTAGATGATGGCCAATATCTCTTTGTCATAGATCTCATAATTGTGCTTCACTGTATTCAGGCTTTTGGAGTAGAAGGCTACTGGATGCCATTTCCTGTCCTCTCAGGATTATTGTGACAGAATAGCCCTGGTGGCAAAGTCAGAGCTGCTGACTTCCACTTGGAAGGGAGAATTGTCATCTGAGAAGAGGAGGATAGGTCCAGAGGTGATAGCATGCTTGAGATCATTGAAAGCTGCCTGCTCTGGAGGGCTCCAGCTCTAGGTGGTGTCCTTTGTGGTGAGGTCAAACAGTGGCTGGGCATGATGGGAAAAATCCTGAATAAACGTCTGATAAAAGTTAGTGAACCCCAGGAAGGCCTGCACTTCCTTCTTGTTCTTGGTCTCCAGCTACTGCAACACCCACTACCTTCACTAGGTCCATCTCTGCAGCTCTGTGCAAGATGATCAGCTCAAGATACTCAATCTGAGTCTACTCCAACTCACATTTCTTCAGTTTAAGGTAGAGCTGATGAAGGCAGAGACATTCCAAGACAATGTGTGTAATCTAGCAGTGCTCCTCCAATGTTTTGGTGTAAATGAGGATGTTGTTGAGGTATACACACACTATGCCTTTGGTGGTGAGGTCCTGGAAGATGTTGTTCATTATTGTCTAGAAGGTGGCTGGGCTATTGGTGAGTCTGAAGAACATGATGAGAGGTTCAAATAATCCTCAGTTGGTCTGGAAGGCAGCCTTCCATTCATCTCCCTCCTAGATGCACACATTGTTATAGCCCCACTGGATGTTCAGTTTAGTAAAGTACTACATGCCCTGGAGGTTGTTGATGAGCTCAGAGATGAAGGGGAAGGAGTAGCAGTTCTTCACAGTCATGATGTTAAGAACCTAGTAGTTCTGGACCAGTCAGAGGGAGCCATCCTTCTTTTTGATGAAGAAGACCAGAGAAGCCATTGGGGATTTGGAGGGGTGGATATGACTGGAGTCCAGGTTCTCCTGCAGGAAGGCATCAAGCTTGTCCTGCTCTTTTGGAGCTAGCAGGTAGACCTTACAGCTTGTGGGCTTGGAGTCTGGCATTAATTTGATGGTGTGGTCCCACTGCTTGCACTCTGGGAGCAAGTCAAAGGAGGCCTTAGAGAGCATGTCCTCAAACCCATGGAGATGTGAAGGTATAGTGTTTTAGAATGTCTGGGGTGTGGAGTTCACCACAAAGGCCTGAGCCAGCCACTGGGAGGTCTGGCTAGCTTGGATTTCCACAACAAAGGGCAAAGAGTATAGGGTGGTGGCATATATCTGGTCTTTAACCTTCATGGCCTTGTTTAGAAACTTGGGGTCATGCAAGGCACAGAACCCCTCTTCTAGTTCGTCCTCCAGGCTCTGCCACTACTCCAGTTGTTCTCATAGAAGGCCTCTCTATAGAGGAATGCCAGGGGCAAAGGGTCTAGAAGGTTTAGATTAGCAAGGGGGAGATGGCCTGTATAACAAGCCTGAATGGCCATGTGCTCTTGAACCTCAGCCTAACATTGTTCCTTGATTTTGGTGGCACAGGTGGAGCACCTCTGAGGGTACCAGCTCATAGTTACCTTATCTCAGGCCCAATCTACTTCAGGATTGTGCTCCCAGAGCCAGGTGAAGCCAAGGATCATGTCCTGCTTGCCTAGGCTGGTGATGGCAAAGACTGTGCACTTGACATGGCTCTGGTAGCAGAGGATTAGATCTACCATAGAGCTGATGACACCTGCTTTGTTGGGCATTCTGTCAATATTGAACACTGGAATAGGTTTGGAAAGTGGCTGCATGGTCAAGCTATGATGCTTTACAAACTTCAAGTTCAGGAATAGCTCCATCACTCCACTGTTCAGAAGGGCAGTGACTCCACAGATTTGCTGAGTGTTCATGGTCTTGATCTCCACATCAAGGTGTAAGGAGTTTATCAAAGGGTTTGCATCCACTATGTACTGCTAGGGCAGTTGGCATTTCCAGGTGGGGTAGTATAGATGGAGCCTAACTGGCATCAGAAAGCTCTGCTTGAGAACTGGAGTTGGTGTTTATTTGTTTGTAGAGAAAGACTCAGGTTCTTCTGTCTTAGATTTATCAATATTAGGAAAGGCAATATCATTTTCTATTGACAAATGTGTGAACTTGTTAGTCCCTGACAATGGAGGCATACACCTCATCCATTGCTTGACTAAAAATCCTCCTCCAGGCCCAGGAGGAGGGTACAAGGACTGCTCTTCTCTAGGGTCAACTCTGGTGCCAGCTCATCTGATGAGGGGTCTCTGGCAGCATCCTTTGTGGCCAGCAGTTGTAGAAAGAGCTCCTTTTGCTTGGCTGTAGAGAGGTAATATATCTGGAGACTCAATGAGCAGTGTTGTATGAAGTGCTCTGACTTTGAGCATTTTCAGCATAATAGCATCATGGGGCAGTGCTATCAGGTGGCATTAACATCCATAAGAATGCTTGGTGGCAGAGTTACAGCATGGGCAAGCCTGATGGCCAAGGTTGCAGTGTGGGGGTGACTGAAGCTAGGGTGGATGCCAAGAATATAGAAGCAGGGTATTGGAGAGTGACAGCATGAGTAGAGCAGTAAGTTAGGTGCATACAACATAGCTCCTGTTGAACCTCCATGAGTTGCCACTGATCCTAGGCCACCTTATACCAAGAGGTAATCCACTTATTGTCTGGATGGCCTTCAGTGAGGTTGTCAATGCACCTCAGTAGTATAAGGTGCAGGCTGTTCCAGAATATGAGGTATAATTGGAGATCATTAAGGTAGGCTGCTTATTTGATCAATGCCTAGAAAGAGTCAATATATTCATCCAGCATCTGTTTTACTTGTCCATACTGCTTCCAGTTGTGTAGTGCTAGGGCAGCAGTTTTGGCAGGGTCAATTGGTAAGAACTCCACCTGAGAGTTCTTTTTTAAAGGTGGCCCAATCTGCAAAGCTTTCAATGCCTCCAGGGCAATAGAACACTTGTAATGCATAGATGGAGGCATGCCTGGTCTTTGAGAACTACTAAAGTGGTTGGGGGTGGTTCTGCTGCCAGAGAGGCCACAGAGATAGGAGGCAGGTGCTTTAGTAGTGCCTAAAGGGATTAGAAAATGAGCTTGGTGATTTGGCAAAAGGTGGAAAGTTTGGTTGTGTAATGGATGAAGAAAAATTGGATCAATTGCACCTAGCTCTCTAGGTGTAGCAGGTGAGTCCAGGCCTTGTCTTGTGGAGCTAGGGCCTCTAAAGGAGTGTCTGGGTTGGCAAGCTGGAACATAGAATTCTATAGGTGCTTAAGCTTGGTGGAGAAGCAATAGATAAGGGGCTTAGAGACTCCATGCAGGCTATGAAGAGCTTCTAGACCAGAATTTGGAGACTTGTTCTGCTGTAAGGGTGATCTCTGAGAGCAATAGCTAAATCATGCAGCTAGTAGAGGGAAATCTGAAGTATATTAGAAATAATAACCAACAATACAAATAATAACTAATTATCTAATAGAGGAGAATTCAAAGAGAACAAGTCTAAGGATTTTTGCTGCTTGATGTGGCACATTAGCTGGTGGTGAAGGCATGGAAACAACTGCACAGATAACCAGAGCTAACCTTAATTTCAGAAAAGTGCTCAACAAAAGATTACAGCAAGTTTTCGAGGTTTCTAGAAAAGAGAAATAACTTTGGAGATTTTTAAAAATCTGAAGAGCACTTTAGAAGTGTTGAATGAGCCTTGGCAAATGGGAGTGGGTTGAGGAGAGTTGGCATAGGTTGAGCATGAAGGTCAGAAATAGAAGTCCCCTAACATAGTGCCAGTCTTAAAATCCTCCTTTATATTGTTAAACAAGAAATAATTATTTCAAGCAATTATACCAGTATTATGTCAGTATTTGCACAAAATAAGTAGCTAGTCAAATGTGAACTTTAGCATAAGGAGAAGTTTTACAGATGCTATAGAAGCTTTAACTTCAATGTTAAAATTATCCTCATATATTTTGAATAAGTTAAAATTTTTATAAACATCAAAAATAAAATATTGTCATTATTTGATGAAATTTCAAAGTAGTTGCTATATAATGTTAAGATGTCTTTGACATTTTTAGAAGTTGTCAAATTTTAAGGGACTTAAGGCCTTCAATGAATATTTTAAAAGCACTTAAAAATATATTGATGTTAAATCTAGAGAAAAAAAAAAGAAAAAAATTGCTGGCTAACCTTTGACTTTAATATACTTGATAATTTCAACACTAAGCTTTTTTAGCATAGTTTAAAGTTGGGCCAATATTCTATTAGTGATGTTCTTAGACATGCTGAACAGTTTAAAAGCATTATGTCACTTAATAATGGAATAGATAGTAGCTTTAATCATTTGCTTGGTGAGTTCTTTAGTCTCAAAGATTGGATGTTGTTACTATTCTGTATATAAGTAAAAAATAGAAAGATGAATATATTCTTTATAACATTGTTAACAGCAGCTTTAATTTTCTCATGCCACTTGTAAAGGTTAAAAGCTGTATACAAATAATATTTTAAAATTTTTAAATAAGTAAAGAAAAACAAATATAAATGTCAATAAAAAAAATTTCTGAGTCTTAATAAAAAGCTTCATTATTAGAAAGTGTAACACCAAAAGTATTGAAAACCTTGAAAATATAGTTATTGAAGTTGAGCTAAGCTATCAAAAAGTTGTTAAACTTGTTTTTATTTTGAAAAAGTATGGAAGGTTAAACTTCATGCTTGCAAAGTTTTTAAATGATGATGGCATGGATCTTTCATGGCCAACCAGCTTTTAGCAATAGAAAATGCCCATTTTGCTGATTTTAGATGGTGAGGAGTGTTTTTGCACTTATTGGCAAATGTAAGCTTTGCCATTTTGAGAAAATAGTGAGTAAACTTTGCAAAAATCCTTAATATTTTGACTGGCCATATAAGTTGAACAAAGGTGAAGATAAAAGTCATTTTTAAAAAAAAATCAATAGCAAACTCTAGCAAGCTTTTGCTAAATAAGCTAATTTTAAGGAATGCCTAAAATAAAGTGAATCAAAAAAGCTTAACAAGCACACTGACTATAGAGTAAGATGGTATAATAAATTGAGATAATCAAATAAGCAGTATGTTTTAATTTAAGAAAATTTATTTCACAATTTAACTACAGCAAACTCCAATAAACTCTTGGCAAATAAGCTAATTTTAAGGAGTGCTTAAAATAAAGTGGCTTAATAAAGCTTAACAAGCACATCAGCCACAAAGTAAGATAGTATAACAAATTCAAATAGTAAATAAGCAATATGTTTCAATTAAAATAAATTTATTGCACAATTTAATCATAACATACACAAATAAGAGCACAATTTTTAGTTTCTATTAAAATCAAAGTATATATTGTTAACAAATACATTTGTAGATAGGTTGTATAAAAAATTATGTTTATAAAATAATAGGTGGCCATTGTCTTTTATAACAAGTGAAATCTAAATAATAAAAGTTAATGAAATTATAATAAATACATATTATATTGACAAGTTTAAAAAAAAGTTTTAATAAAAGAAAAGGTTAAGATTTACAATGATGAAAGAAGTTGACATGAAATTACAAATTCTTAAAATAATATAAGAATAAGGCATTAAAGGAGGTAAAACCTGGCATATATCAACATGCAAGAGACTTTTAATATAATAATGTCAGCAAATATACATAAAAAAACTTTTAGCTAAGAACTTATTTGAAGATGAAGACCTTGTAATGTGATTATGCATTATTAATGGTAAAAAACTTATTTGATGCAGTTATTATGATGAATAGGAAAAGAGAAAATGTCAACTTGAAAGAAATTTGAACTACTTATATATTATTGATCATGTTAACTTTTATAACAATAAAATAATGAAACATAAAAATTAATATGATTTATTCCACATTTTTTTCAAGTTTATCACCACTTTGTATTATCATTGCCTTATTTCTTATTATTGCAACTGTTTAGCTCATTACTATATTGAATAAGTTTTTTGCAATGTCTTCTTAATTTTTTAAAATGTTCCATTGCTAGTCATTGTTCATCTTGCTATTATATTGCATAAAATTTATAAAAGTTGATTTTATTTTTTAAATGACTACTTTATATCATTGTTGATGCATTGCTTCTTATTTACATCATTAATTGATTAATTACTGCATTAAGCAATTTTCTTGCAATGTTTTTTTAAAATTTTAAAGCAATTTATTATTAATTATTTGTTTGTCTTCTTATTTTATTGCATGAAATCTATGAAGCTTGATTATATCTTTTAAATGGCTATTTTATGTCATTATTAATGCCTTATTTCTTATGTTATCATTGATTAGCTTATCACTGCATTAAATAAGTTCTTTATAATAGATAATTACAACTTATAAATTTTTTATAACTGGAACTTTTTATTTAATATTGTATAAATCATTATGATGACAGCTAACACATTTGTTTTTGCCATTTCTCACCTCTCATTTGCATTCAAAATCAGCATTTATATTTATTGGTCTATAACAATATAAAAAACTTGTTGTCAATTCATTGTCACTTTATTAACTTGCAACTCAAATTGACATTGATGTTGAGTTCCACTACATCTCAAACTTTGAATTTAACAAATTTGATGCACATTACCACCTTCATATCTTTCTTCTAGAATTCTAGACTTTTGAGTATGCCAAAGCATTAGAACTCTATGCTATGCATAAGCACAAGCATGAACTCTAATGTCATTATGCATTTTGTTTTGCAATTATCAACTTTTTTTAGAGAGCATATGACATTTAAATGGCTGAATGTTGCTCAAATTTTTTTGTAATTGTTAGCCTTAATTTTGATCAGATTTCTTAGCAATTTTAGCAAAGTTGGTGAGCACTTGCAACCTTTAGATAAAGTTTTAAAAATGGACCAAGTCACATGACTTCCCTTTCTTTCTGAAATTCATTATTGATTAAGCTGCTCTAAAAAGTAACAAAATATCTCCTGCTGCAATCTTCAAGTCTTTTTTGGCATATTTTAAACTTGAAATTACTAAAACTATTTTACAGCTACTTAATGGTATCATTACTATAATATTTGGTTAAGCAGCTATCAAGTTAATTAGGAAAAAGTATTGTAATAGCAACATATACAAAGCTAAAAAAAATTTAAAATTAGAAAGACTACAATTTATGCTATTTTAAATATGCAAACTTATTTCTTATAATTACTGAACTATATTTTAAATATAAAGCTTAGGTTCCAGAGTAAAGTTTATTTTATTTTATGCTAAGCTTTAATTTTTAACAATTATATATATATATATATATAATTGCAAATGTAACAATTTTCAATAGTATATATATTAATTATATAACAAAAATAAACTCTTCTCATATATGGCTTCAAGTAAATATCAAAATTATTCATATATATGTTATATGTTGTGCTCAATTCATTAAATAAATATAATGCAATTATAGCATTAATATGTCTCTTTAAATAATTTAAGCAATAATGTTGATAATTTTTAATAAAGTAAAATTCAACATTTTCAATGAACACATCTTCTGTATGTTTCTTGTGTTGTGTACTACTTTGAACATTTTTTAAATATAATAATAGCACTTACATTGAAAGTGTAGCTATTAAAAATTATAATATACAAGACCTTTATTTTAGACTAAATTGCACAGAAAATCAGATATTTTGTATATATCCATAATTTTGTATATACTTTAAAATATTTCTTATGTTTTTAATATAGTAACAGCACTTATATTTAAAGTATGCTGTCAGACTAGCATATGCAGGATTATGATCTTAAATTGCATTGCTATAAAATTATAAGAGTGACCTGTAGAGGCTATAGTTCAGTCACACAGTTGACAAAGAAAGATTTTAAGTATATTCAGTGTTTATGAGAAGTTTTAATAGTCTAGTTACCCATCAAACAGAGGAAGATTCAAAAAGAACAAGTCTAAGGATTTTCAATGCTAGTGTTTGCAAAATTTACTTTAGAGCTTCTAAGAAAAACACTCAACAACAACTAAGGTCTAGAGTTTAATCCAAAAATAAAAGTTAGAAGTTCATCATAATTAATCTTGATTTCCAGCCTTGTAAAGTGTAACCACTTCAAAGTAACACTGTTGGATAGCTCTGAGTCAAAAGTACTTGTCATAAAAAGAATGAGATAAAGGAGCATAAAGCAAGCTTAGAATAAAAGAAACAAAAATGATATTTGACTTAAACAATTTTCTGATAAAAATTAAATATTAAAGAATTTAACTTAGATAGAGATATTTAGAGTGTCAGATAATGATGTTCAAACATGTTAGCCACATTTTATTATAATATCTTTAGTTATATCAGCCTCTTTATGTGAGGCCAGGTTAAAAATTAAATAAGGTTTTACTAAGGTTTCTGCTACTTATTCAAGAAAGTTTAGCTAAAGTTTAATTAAGGCTTTTGATAGGCTCAGAACTTCAGGAATATTTATCAAGAGCAGGCTATCTCTACTCATTGCATTAGCTTCTATGTTTCTTTAAATGTTTATTGCTAAGTGGTTATCATTATTTTTGTTCTATTTCTTTTCTTATTTGTTCATGTTTGACAAGGACATTGTTATCTTTTTCATTAAATAAAATGTTTACTAGATTATTTATTCTTAAAAATACAAGCTGTCTTTGAACTCCCCTTTAAGTATTTCATTAGCATTTTCTTAATCAAATTCCTCATTATTTAAAAATCCTCTTAAAATTGTAGCCAAAAAAGAAATATGAAACTTCATGTAAAAAGATGCCTGGCCATGGCCAACCCAGGCAACACTCACCACTTACAACCTGACTACTAGGCCAGAAGCAAGTGATAAGCAAGCTGGCTAAGAAGCATGATAAGCAAGAAGCAAACAATTGCAAGAAGCAGACAATCAGTAAGAGACAAGGGTGGAAGATGAGGCAGAAGACAAGTGGCCACGCTGGCCAAGCTTACAGTCTTATTAATGAATAGACCCAGAAGTAGTGCTATTGTCAGAACTGGGAAATGTTCTATGCTTCAGTCTACTTTATATACTATGTTGACTAGCATGATAATTACTACCTATTGACTAAAAGGGGGCTGCTGATTACAAGCTATTGACTAACTGGGCTAGTATGTAATGGAGGCTATATAAGTGATGGTAATTTTGCTAAATAATGCCAAGACAAGTATATGACTAGGTATACTATATAGAATGAGCACAGGGCTAGCTAGGCCCATTAAGAAGATAGAGCCACAATAATGAAAAAGTCAAAAGGTGTATGGGCAGCCAGAACAATGGCTAGAGTAGAGTGTCAATAGTTGAAAGCTGTCAGGATCCCTTGACCCTGGGGGGAGGGGCTCCTACAAAGCAAAAAAACCACCCTGGGCAGATTTGATAGCAAACAAGTATGTGGTTGAGTTGAAAAATAAAAAAACTGAAAAAGATAAACCTGGAACTTGATAAACTGAAGAAAAAATGGCAGGAGGATGAACACAAATAAAAAGCAAACACAATAGGTAATTTTAAGACTGAAGTGTAGCTATAGACTAAGAGACCTTATATAGCTGTAGAACACTACTAAAAGGAGAAGCTAGAAGTAATTCAAGTCAGGTGGGAGTGATCTAACACAAGTAGAAGTAATTTAGGTCAAATGGAAGTGATCTAAGTTAAGTGAAAGTAATCTGAGTTGGCTGGAAGGGATCTAAGTCATAGCAGGAAGTGATTTAAGTCATGAAGAAGTGATCTAAAACAAGGGAAGCAATTCTGGAAGTGATCTGGGACAGATGGAAGTAATATGAAATAGGTGAAAGTGACCTGGGACAGGTGGAAGTGATCTGAGATAGGTGGAAGTGATCTGAAACCTGTAAAAGTGATCTAGGCCTGTGGGAATGATCTGGAATAGGAAAAGCAGTCCTAAAGGTGGCTTAAACCTGGATGTGGCTGAAACAGAACTGTAGCTGAAATCTGGGATATGACTAAGATCCAGAGAGGGACTGTGTAGAATCTGAGGTTGGATGATGATAAAGGGAAGAGGCAAATGGTATGGGTCCTAACAAAGGCTAAACCTAGCAAGGGTGGGACAATGTTTATCCTCCCATCTTCTGGTGACAAATATTCTTGATCAAAGGCTATCCAATGGTTATGTACTCATGCAGTCATGTACCCTTAAGTCAGAGATCACAGACATTCAAGATGGATTTTATTGGACAAGAGCTATACAGATGTAATGGACATATAAAAGATGGATAGATATAGAAGTGAGGCATGGTATATGGGATGGATTGGATGCTGGATTCACCTCAGTTTATTGTACATGAGCTGAGTATATATCATGTCCAACAAATTATTGGGCTCTGTCCACTCAGTGTGTAAGATTGCCAAAAATTTACTTGACCCACCAAACATATCAAACAACCTCAAAAAAAATCATTGTTCAGCAATCCCAAGTTATTCTTACTCCCAGCCAAGGAGAAGTTCAATGGGTTGAACAGAACAACATTTAGAATAATTATTGCAAAAGCTACTTGGAAACAAGGAATTTATGGATATCTCACAGACAAAATCCACAAGCCAAACTCACAACCTCCTGAGGTGAAGAGCAAAGCAAAAGCAACAAACCCCCCCAACCACAGCAGCAACCTAGTGAGGTGATGAAAACCCATCACTAAGCAAATAGCAACAACATGATGCATACTTCCATAACATAGTGATGCTCAACATTAAAAAACCCATTGGCATGAGTGTAAGGCTTGATGGCACAGCAGCTCATGACTAGAAGTTCCTGACTGCTATTCACAATGGAAAATCCTACTGCCTCTTCATTCATACAGAAGAGGACTCAGCTCCCTAAAGTATACTGATGGAGCAAATATTAAGATAGACTTCACTGTCAGGTGTATAGCCTGGGACAAAGAAAATAACTAGGGCACAAACATCTCAGGATGGAAAATTCTGGATATACTTAATAAAATTGATGCCAACCAGTTGGGCTGCTATGACAGGCACTCTTATTGAAATAGAGCAGTCAATGAAAATCATAATCCACCTTACAATCCATGTCATGGTTTTGCATGGCTTATCAGTTGTTGCATAGCCAAAACCATATAGGCACTATCCACCAAGGCAAACCAACAAAGAAAAAGTGCAAAAACTGCAGACACAAGGGCTATAACAAAGGAAAGTACTACTGGAAGGGTGGAAGCATGGAGGGCCAGCATGTTGGAATTCACCAAAAACCTTGATATCAGGGTGACCATCAATGGCCAATATGTTCCTTTCTTCATTATGTTCAACCCTTTTTTCTCTCCATTGTTTGAACTAATTACAATACAACCATTGTTATAGAATATATATATATATATATCATATGTACACAATGACACCCTCAATCAGTTATAATGAGACTGAGGGTGAGTCACTTACTTACATAAAAAGTTGTAACCTATACTGACATGCAATAGCTTATGCTTGTATAGGTGTGACTAAAGAAATATACAGTTAGTTACAATGAGACTGAGGCTTACACTTATATAGGATTCTAAAAGGTTATGGGACCTTGGTGACATGACTCTTGGAATCCTGCACCTTTGTCTCTCCACATATTACATAGGATCCTGAGTCTTGATTGATCATACATTTTCAATGTGTCCTTATCTTATCTATATGCAATGACTTCACATCTCTTTGTCTTAGAGGACTCCTAGAATCTTCACACACACTACAGGATCTATCTCCCTAATGGCTACCAATGCAGGCTACCCCTGCATTTGCCCTGCAAAGCTCAATGCACACTGGCCCACCACCATTCCTCCATTTGACTGGGTCACTGGCAAATTCATGAAATGATCAAACAAGCTTGAAATATTTCTCCAACAGAGTGGTCTAGACTGATACATCTTTGCCTCCAAAAACAAACCAGGCCACCTCATCACTGAGCTCAGTGCAAGCAAGGAACTGGTTGCCTATGCCAACTGGCTAGTGAACAATGACCTCATCATGGGCATCATTAGGGCAGTAGTGTCAGATGCAAAATAGGAGGGATTACAAACTGACAGTACAGCAAAAGAATGTTACAATGCTTTAAGAGTCCAAGCACAGAGTGAAGGACCTGTTCAACAAGTAGTGCTGATCTATGAGGCCCTTACTACTTATGTGCCTGCATCTGATCTCCTTGAAATGACTGCCCAAAAAATCTGTGAACTTGTTGTTAGAGCCTTCACCATAGGGACCATTGATAAAGACCTCTTGAAATGCATCACATTACTCAACTCTACAAATGACAAGTCCTTTGAGTTGGTACAGACTCAAGTCTCATGCAGTCTCTCTGACTCCATCAAGGACAAGCCTTACACATCCTTGAACATCTGCAAGCTTTTCCAAACCATTGACAGTCTTGCTATGCTATTGAAACCTCTCTAGGCTGAGGTTGCTACTGCCCTTGCTGCAAAGGATATGAAGGGTAACCTACCTAGGCACAATCATGGACCAGGTCAGTACTGCTGCAAGATCTGTAGGGCTGTGAATATGCCATGCTGAGGCCACACTAAACAATGGTGTGTCTGACTAGGAGGAGGCATGGCTAGAAAGACCATTGAAGAATCAATAACCATGCATAAGGCCATACAAGGAGGAGCAAAACCAAGAGCTGGGAACTCCTTTAAGAATGAGATTGTGGTGAAAGGCCTTAATGGCCAAGCATACATCATTGATATGACACATCTACAGAAAATTCAGCTCAAAGCAACAGCTGCACTCAAAACAAGTAAATTTGCAGGAATCACCTCTGCCCCCAAAACAACATCAACCAAATTCTTTGAATGCCAAGGGTTTATGGCAGAGGCAGACCCTGATCCAAGAGCATCTATAAACTGGATCAAATACACCACCCCTTACCTTGATTTGATCCTTGCAACTACAGTTATTGCACCACTGAACCAAGCCAAATGGACTCCACTTGTTTTACTACATGAGAAGCAATTTTACATTGACTCTGGCACCACAGTACATATCTTGCTATGCATGTCTGACTTTGTCACCCTACAAGCCATCTCTCATTGACCTGTGAAAGGTGTTAAAGGGACATCAATTGCAGCAATTAGAGTCAGACAGATTTGCCTTGACATACAAAGGAAGGCAGAGATTGTACTTGAAAATGCTTTATATATACTAGAGTCTACAGTCTGTCTCATCTTGGTCAGTGCATTGGCAGTCTTCATGATTGCTTCCATTTTGTTCAACTATAAAGGGGTAACAGTAACAATACTAGACCAAAACAATGGTGTCCTCTTGGCATCTCCACTAATCCCTGGACATCAACTATACACACTCAATTTGCAGAACACACTTGCAGAGCATGCCCTATCTGCCCAACAT
>JAGGAV010000091.1:0-40121 GCA_017657295.1 Termitomyces sp. DKA64 | reverse complement strand
ACCACCAGTGTCAAGTCCATCCATGCTGATGAATGGGCCTTCTGCAATGGACTTCTGACCTTCCAAGATTGTATCTATGTGCCCAACAACCTGGAGCTCTGCTGGAGGATTGTAGAGCAACACTACAACTCCTGGATCACAGGATACCCTGGCCAGTGGAAAACATTGGAGCTAGTGTCCTGGAACTATTGGTAGCCCCAGATGTCCCAGTATATTGGGTCCTACACTAGTACATGCAATCTCTGTCTCCAAACCAAGCCCCAACATCACCTCCCCTCTGGACAGCTCCATCTCCTGCCTATCCCTATGGAGCAATGGAGTGTCACCTTGGTAGACTTCATCATGGAGCTCCCTGACACCCATGGTTATGATGCCATCATGGTGGTGGTAGACCTCTGTGGCAAACAAGCACATTTTATCCCTACCCACATCACCTGCTCTGCCATGGGCACCACTAACCTATACTGAAAGAATGTTTGGAAGTTGCATGGCCTCTCTGATGTCTATATATATGACTGGGGTCCACAATTCATGGTGGACTTCACCCAGGAGCTCTACCAGCTACTCAACATGAAGCTCCATACCTCCACTGCCTACCACCTGCAGTCTGACAGCCAGACCAAACACATGAACCAGGAGCTTGAACAATACCTCTGCCTCTTTTGCAATGAGCACCAGGATGACTGGGACAAACTCCTCCCTGATGCCAAGTTTCAGTACAACAACCATATTCATGTGGCCACCCAAGTTTTGCCCTTCTTCCTTGACACTAGACATCACCTGCACATGTGCTTTGAACTCCAGGCCTGACCTTTGGAGAACAAAGCTGCAAACAAGTTTGTGGACTGGATGAAGATCACACAGGAGGAAGCCTGGGCAGCACTGGCAAAGGCCAAAGATGACATGGCATGATATTATGACTGTGGAAGGATCCTGGCACCCAAGTACAAGCCCAGAGATCAAGTTTACCTGTACACCTCTGATATTATGACCACCTGGCTGTCAAAAAAGCTCTTGCACCAGCAATTAGGACTCTTTGCAGTAGAATGGCAGGTAGGGTCCCTAGCCTATTGACTTGAGCTCCCCACAGAAATGTGCCAGCTTCATCCAGTCTTTAACATGGTCAAACTGACTCTGGCCCCAGCAGACCCTATCCCAGGGTGATGCCCAGCACCCCCACCACCTCTGGTGGTGGTCAATGACAGCAAGGAGTATGGGGTGGAGGAGATCCTGGATAGCTGTTTGTTCTGGTGGTGACTACAATACAAGGTGAGATGAAAGGGCTACAGAATCAAAGACATCTCCTGGGAACCCCTGAGAGAATGTGCACATGCCCAGACTGGTCAGGGGGTTCCACCAATGACACCTGAACATGCCCTGGGTGATTCAAGGAATCTATCCCCCCTAGCCAGCAGACCAGGCAATTTGGAATTTCTTCTACCCTGCATGTCAAGACACCACATGCTAGAAGGGGGGTGATGTCAGGGGACTACCCTTTCCAACTTCCCTTTCCAACCTCTGCCCCTGACCAACACTGACTCCCCTTGACAAATTCCACTCCCCCAGGGCTTGTTTGATGTCTCCTGGGCATTTTACAGGTTCCCAGAGATCTCCAGAGACCCCTGGAACTTTCTGTGATCCCTTGTTGAGTACTTCAGCTAACTCTGCTCACCTACACAGTTGTTCCCATGCCTCTGCTGCCTGCTGATGTGCTGCACCAAGCAGCAGAGATCCTTAGACTTGTTCTCTTTGGATTCCCCTCTGCTAGGTGATTAGTTTACCATTTGTATCATTGATTACAGTTCTAATATACTTTGGATTCCCCTCTGCTAGCTGCATGACTTAGCCATTGCTCCTGGAGGTTGCCCTTACACACTCACTTGCCTTGTGGAAGGAGTTCCACAGATGTCAAGTGTTCCCCTTACACCATCTCACCAGCAGACTAGGTGATCTGGAACTTCTTCTACCCTGCATGTCAAGACACTGCATGCTAGAGGGGAGGTGATGTCAGGGGACTTTCATTTCTGACCTCCACACTCAACCTATGCTGACTCTCCTTGACTCACTCCCTTTCCCTGAGGCTCATTTGACACCTCCAGGGCACTCTCCAGATCCCCAGAGATCTCTGGGAGTCATTCTCCTTTTTGGGAAACCCCTGGAACTTGCCATACTTCCTTGTTGAGCACTTTTCTGAGGTTAGGGTTAGCTGCAGTCATCTATACAGTTGTTCCCACACCTCTGCCACCTGCTGATATGCCACACCAAGCAGTGGGGATCCTTAGACTTGTTGTCTTTGAATTCCCCTCTGCTAGGTATTTAGTTACTATTTGTATCATTGGTTACCTTTCTAATATACTTCAGATTCCCCTCTGCTAGCTGCATGACTTAGCCACTGCTCCCAGAGGTTGCCCTTACACTGTTCAGTTTTGTACTTGTCTCAATCTCATTTCATTCTCATCCTTGTTTTATCTCTGTCTTGTCTTGTTCTCATATCTATCTCAACTCTATTTTCTTTCTCAACATCTTGTCTCTAGCCTCATTCTCCATTTTGTCTTCAAGTATGTTTCCCATCAGTTTCTATTCCAACCTTGATCTGGATCCCCTCAATAAATCAGGCCCATTCCTTCTGTTACATGCCCTGGTATTCTACTCCTTAGTGATCTTCCACCCTGGAAGCTTGGACATCTTGATCTCCAATGCTTGCCCCTTATGCACATCATTTCCATCCTGCTCTTCTGTTTCTCACATCCAAAGCTCACCAAAGCCCTGATTATATGTGTAGCATGTCATGTCCACCTAGCAAGGGCTTGCCCAGTGGATCTGAGCCTCCAAGGTCAACAGAACCTGACATCTGAATACCCAGCCTATTTGACAAGCACTCAGAAAGAATCAAACTCCACATCAATGGCCTTGTCCACAATGGCAGACCACCCCAGATCTGCCCCACAAAACCCTTGGACCTGCTCTGCAACTGTCTAAGACCCTCCAATGCCACCACCACCTTTTCAATCCTGTCTTGGCCCCACAGCCCTGATCCCTGTCTTGGAGTCCTGACAGGTCTTGGTGGCCCAGGCCCCATCCCAGGACCCCCTCATTATAAATACCATACCCTCCAGAGTCAGTACCTCAGTCTTGATATTGCCTATAGTGTCTCCTGGCCTCTAGTTTCCCAATATTATCTGTTTCCTGGCCTTATCTGTTTTCTAGTGCTTCTCCTCCACTTTTTTCATAAGCCCTCCTATTCCAAAATACAACTTGAATTGTCATTCCACAGCCTATTGAAACCTCTAAGTTCTCTAACCCCCTTCATCCCCAAACTTAGAATTCTTGTTGAACCCTGGACTTCCAGATTGTCTGCCCAACTCCCATAAAACTCTGGCATTCTATAAGTCCCCTTTGTCATTGCAGTCCTCCAACTAGTAGGTCATTTGTTCTACAGTGAGAGAGCCCCCCTGGATCAGCTGGACCTAACAATCAGTGCTTTTGGTGTTGTTGCATTCCCTCATGATGGCCAACAACACACAAGCCATCAAAGGACCACAAGCTGCATGGCTGAGGACAAAACCCTCATCTTTCTTCCTTCACACATGTCTGCTACTGGAGATGGAGGCAACTTCACCTTGACAACACTCACTACCAGTGCTGCTGCACCCATTGTTGATGTGGAAATGTACCAAGGCAAGAAGATAGCAAAAGCATGCCAAAATACATATGCTGCCATGAGTCTCCTAACTTTTATGACTGGCAATGGATTGCTTTACACAGCTTTGCCAAGCATTTTGTGCAATTCGAGCCATCAAGATGATTCAACAAGTATGATGCAAACCCTAGGGCCTGACATGAAGGATGCATGGGCAAACTAGCTATGAGCACTTGCTTTTGTAAAGTTGTCTGTACTGTGTTAGGGGGTATTGGTAAAGTGGTTCTGTGAAGAAACGACGACAAACGGCAAACATGCAGCAATCTTATCCCATCTAATCTTTACTATATCTGGATGTCACACTGCAAAGTACCATATACGGATTTGAGAATGTACGACATCACTGGCTCGTAATGCATCATCATGGTGGATTGGGTATGGCCGGTAGTCCAGTGTACGAAGGTTTTGAACTTGCTAAGGTTCTCACCAACTTCAACCATTGGGGAGCGCAGTGTTCTGTCGTCCAGCCCCTTGCTGATAAACTCAAAACGCGCAACAACTTCGGTCATAGATGGTCTCTTCTTGGGATCAGAGCTCGTCATGTCGTCGACCAGTCCTTTCATAAATCCTAACCCTTGCTTCGGTTTTGCGAGATCGTCCCCACCCTAGGTTTGGTTTTGTGAGCGACAGAGCCCAAATTAAGGGCAGGATGCACACATCAAGATAGAACCCACTGATGAAATTGCCCATACAACAGTGTTGAGTCTAGACCTGCGCGACAGTCCACAATACTCAATATGTCGAGATCTTCGTTGATAATCTTATCTCATATCCTTTTGTAGATACCTCTCAAATCTTATTTATTTTTCCCCGTAGATGTACAGGGATACGTACACAGCCACCCTCAGTCGTTCACATCATCTCGGAGTGACTGAGGGTGAGTCTGATTAGTTTTTTTTCTCACTATCACCAATGACTTATTTCCACCTGTAGAATACTTATTGTGTATCTCTACAGGTAATATACTCAGTCGTTCACATCATCTCGGAGCGACTGAGAAATACTTGTTGTGTATCTCTACAAATAGACGTCCACGGCAAAAGGGTCGCAAAGTCACAAGGCGATGCGTCAGGGAGGGAAAACTCGGGAACCGACTTGTCCCCGCCCCAAGGAGGATGTCTAAGATGAGGCGCATCCTCAGGAGGACAGATTTCCGACAGATCAAAGTCTATGAGGGAATATTTAACTGGCTCCTTAGTACGAGAAGTTCGCCTTAGAAATCGGTCCTTGATAGTTATACCTCATGTATAGATTTGACGAGTGCGGTGGAACCTTGAACAAAGGCACTGTGTTTGCCATCAAATTGTTGAACTTGCAGTCGCTTTAATTGATGTTAGAAGTGGTTGTAGAATGACATTCTCCTTCACCCATGAACGACATTGTTGGTCTGCATGAACTCCAGACCCTATAGACCGTTTAGACAAATTCTAGCTCAATTTGACAAAAACCCATCACCTCAAATGTCTGCCTGAAGAAATCGACCACCTCACCAATTGTTTGAAAAGGTGGATGATGCGTGTTCAATAAATATGACATTACAATGAAAGCTGATTGAGAACCTTCTGGAGGATCTATAACTTCGATGACGGGTACACAATGGTTCCTTGGATGCGTTGCTAATGTTCCAGAGGAAAAAAGCTTGCTGATTGGAATTTCATGCTTGTGGTGTTAGTCTTGATTTCTTTCAGGACGACGAGAGTTCCGTCATAGCGAGTCGCATCAAGAATTTGGCCATTCTTTCAAGATACCACTATCAGACCGCGCTCGGAGAACGACATTGCCTACCTCAATGTATAGTCCATCTTCACAATGCAACCACTTTTTTGAAGGGTTCCTTTCGCCCAGTCAGAGTGATATCGGTCTCGCAGCGTGTAACCGTGTACCTTGAGGAAGTTGTAATAATCACGCCAGAAGATCTCCGTCGAGGAGAGTACACCAGGCATGAAGTTATCATCAGGTGCACCGCCAGCCATCGAGATGTTGTAGGATGAAGTATCCTGGTAGTTTGAACTTGCTGGGCCTCCGATTGCTTGTGTGGCAGGAAGAACAACGGAAATAGATATCAGAATAGTGGCATAGTAACAATCCGCAACCCCAGTAAGTAATGATGGGAGAAATGTTCACTTAACGTGGGGTTCACGTCAGTCAACGTCAAGCGTCAAACTTCAACAGGTTACTCAGGCTGATTCCGTGGATGCTCTCATTCTCAACGAAGTTCTTTGACGCAAATGTGACTACCATGATGAGTCAATTTGATACTTCCCTTTACGGACTTCGATGGAAACTTTTTTCCCGCGTTTGATTTAAAGGCGATTTCGATGTGAGAATCAATCCATCCGACAACTTGAATATTTCCCTCAGTGCTTACAGTGTATCTTCCAATGTCTGGTCTTGAAATTGCCGTCGGTGTATCAACCATAGGTGCCTTTTTGTCTAAGATCTCTCATGAACTTGCGAGAAACAAGTCATCCAAGATCCGACTGCCTCTAGCTCATGCCAAACAGCAAGTATTGCAAGCTTTAGATACCCTCGATCAACATCGAAAAATACTCGATTGGACTGTCTTCAACCGTTTCTACGCCAGATGTCGAAGGTTAGAGTTTTCTTCACATTAACTCATGGACACTTCAATTGATGATTCAGCCGATAGACTCGATCAACGTATCAACGAACAACTCACGGAAAGCTTAGGGAAGAAGAATATCATCATCAAGACCCTTGAATACCCCGAAAAGGTTCAACGGGCCCGCCAATTACAAGACGAGACCATGGGCCTGCTCACCGATGTCAAAGTAATGTCTACGGGAGGAGCTCTACGAGTCTGACTGACTCCCAATAGTTTGCCTCTGTGAGGGCAAAGGCGGATTATGAAGATGCTAAGGATGCCAACATCAAAGCAAAAACCCAAAAAGTAACAATTGCAGCAGCGGAACGCGATACCAAAAAGATCACGATGCAGGAACCCGGGAAGCTTCTTCGAAACTCTAAGCGACAACGTAATATGATTTACTATATTTCTAAATCCTATTCACCAAAATATCTCAGGCTCTGGGACGAACGAACCCTCTGTGTTCGTTGTAGATGTTGCTGATGATACGACTGCTCACTGGGAGGAACACAGGGCCGCTATTGCACCATTTTCTCAGTCTCGAGTATAGTCCCGACCCTGGTAGCATGTAGGTATTCAATGCGATCAGATATTTCACTATTCTTGTCGTCCTAAGAGGGTTTTTTTCCTGATCTAGACCAAAATTACGGATTGATTCAGAATTTTTGTAGCTGTGCCACTTCGAAAGCACATACGAGGATAGACAAGTTTTGCAACTCAAAGCAAACTTGAAGCTGTTCTTTGTATACATCCATCACTTGTTTCTGTATGGTCGTCTCGATGCCATAGTACCTTGAAAGTACCTTAACCTTACAAGCAATCCTTACCTTGGGATCGGTCCCTGGGATCGCGATAGTAGGCTATGAATGCTGCATGAGCGGATGGATAATCAGATTGACGACTTGTCACTATCGTGCCGTCGACTTCTGGTCACATTCAATGGGCATTTAGAATGTTTTAGAACAAGTATTTGTTGCAGCAGAATTCAATGATCTATTATCTATGTAGACTAGTACAAAGTATTGATCCAGACCTCATTTATTCACTTCGGCAGAGATGATAGGGAAGAGTTTCAGTCCCATTTGAAGTGATCACCGAGAGATAAAGTAGATGATCAACTATGCGAGAGCAAATTGTCCGTTGAAGTGTCCTTTTGACGACGGTGACTTGACGACAGACCTTCCCATACCTCGCGCTGCTTATCCTGGATGGTCTTCAGTCATTTCACCATGCCAGCGTCAAACTGCAGAATCGAGTATAGCTTGGGGCTCAAAGTCTGCCAGTAAGTTGCCGCATTCATCTTCCTTTCTCTTTCTTCTTTCCCCCGCAGACAGTCTCATGGCCTCTTGCAACTGCTTAGATATGAAGGCAGCTGTAGGCTGTTTTACTTGGAGGATGAGAGAGGCCTCTTCGTTGCAACCCTTTTTATTTACTCGAAGAGGGATGGAGATGCCTAGGATAGTCAAATAATGGGACACGAAGATAAGATCATCCACATACTCTCATCCTTTGCATCTGCTTGCATTTCGAGCAATTTGTTGATCGTATATGATGCCGAGACGGCGACGGTATTCGCAAAGCGCTTGACTACTTGCAATGGTGTATGTGATTCCACGCTGAAGGTGATCCGGTCATTTCCAAGGACAGGACCTATCCTTGAAAAAGCATTGGAAGATGTAGCAAACAGCAGGACAAGCAACATACTGTGATGTGTTATCACTCCAGTGGTAGCTCGGAGACGGATTTGTGTGATATTGCCCGTATTTTTTGCTTTTGCCACTACAGGACGCACACACGATACGTCTCGTGCGCAAATTGGCAAATGGCGGTTCTGGGAGACCATGTGCTGATATGACTGTATCACTTCAGTAGGTGAAGGAAAAACACAAATCGACAATGCACTTGCTGAAAAATTGGATGTTCTGTGACATGAGCACTACGGATTCATCTCTGAATGTTACAATTTCAGCTTGATCGTGCAGAGATGAAGAATGAATAAGAACTACGTACGACTCGGACAGTGAAGGTGAGTGTGATACCAGTGGTATCATCGATATGGTATCCGGAGTTTCAGTCATTCTGGTAAGATATCCGTCGTGAGGTGTAGGAAAGAAGTAAAGGAAAGATCAAAGTAGCGGAAGCCATGAGCACTTTATAACCACAAGGGCCCATAGGAAAAAAGCTGTTGTGGGTTCTAATCATAAAGATCTATCGGCCCGTTGCCAGTGCCTTTCCTTACACAGCACATTGCTTTTTTGAGCGTATAATGCCAAGCGCACACGCGACCTTGGTTTCTCACAGCTATTGAAGACATACTTATCGCAAGCGAATTTTGGCGTCGTCTATAGACGTATTGTACACACGTTGCCCTGGAGTGTGGGGACCAGTGAATTGGCCATTGACAGGTATAGAGCATAGATTGAGGAGAGAGTTCGAGACAAATAATAAGCACACAACAAGGAACAAAGAATTGGGAGGACAAAAAGCATGCTCTTGTTCCTCGAGTCTTGTTCTCGAGAGGCCGGAGCAAATGAACAAGAACCAGGGAGACTTGGAAACACACGTGACTGCCATCACACCAACCTCATCTTCGACTTCGTGGACAAACGAACGTCCTGGTCTCTGCACCTCCTCTAGCGCCTGGCGCTTCTAACGACGACGTATCACACACAAATACTCTAGTATCTTTTAAAATATCTCGTCTTGCTATGATAGTACGCTTCGCGAGTGTGTTTCCGCTGTCCGTCATCGTGTTCGGTTCTCTTCTAGGATTTGTACGTGCAGCAGTAGAAGAAACAGACAAGCTACGGATGGGGAATGAGACCATTGACAGGGTATGTATGATGGCTAATCTTGTTGGATATCTCGTGCGGGTCCGGCAACGACGCAGGATCTAGAATCACGATTCTCCAGCTGGATCTCCGTTGCTAGATCCTCGTGCTTGTTACGAATACTGATCAATAATCTTTTAGACTGTACAGCTAAGAACGCATTCAATATATGCGCCTTATATTGACCAAGACCTACAAAATCGGTAAGTATCCTTTTTATTTCTTCATCATGAAACTGGTTGAGTGACCTAATCACTCCTGAAAGATGGTGGGACTTTGGCGCTGACGCCTATGTGGTGTGTTCGTCTTGTGATCTATCAATCATATATGAATCCGAATATTTTTGCAGAATACCAACAAACACATCCGCTTAACCCAGAACAGACCCTCCCAAATGGTATGCAGCCTGTCGAGTCTATTCCCTTTTCATGATTTACACTTAGCAGGGATGGCTATGGTCACGTCTTGCGCTCACCGCTGTTAACTTTGTTGTCGAAGTCGAATTCAAAGTACGCTGTATCATTGTAGACACATATACACCTAATTGATGTAAGCGCGTCAGGTTTCCGGTGATTCAACCCATATATTTGGTGATGGTCTCGCGATCTGGCTGACGAGGGAACGGAAAATTGAGGGACCTGTATTTGGCAATAAAGGTATGATCAAGTGTACAGTTGTATGAAGTTCATAGCTCATGATCTACGTTAGATAACTTTGAGGGTCTGGGTATCTTCTTGGATACGTGAGTCATTTCCTTATTCTTGGTCTGGCACACGAACCGTTCGTCATTCCTAGATACGCAAATGGCCGCCACTCCTACTCCTTCCCGCGCATCACAGCCATGCTTGGTGATGGCCAGACGGCTTATGACCAGGCCGATGACGGAGATGCAAACAGTATCGGCGCCTGTTCCGTATGCTATATTGGTTTTTGCTCCCTGCCCCTGACCACAGCCTAAAAATCATTCTTGCCATCTAGGCCAACTTCCGCCGAACGAACGTTGCCACGAAACTCAAGGTCACATACATCAAAGGCAGATTTCTCGATGTGAGCAAGTCAGCCTTTCTGCCCTGATAACATTGCTGAGTGCGAATCTGTTCTTCAGGTTAAGCTTCAACACAAAGCTTGTTTGTACCTTCTTGAATCAGTAAATTCCCTCACCTGACCGCTTATGTCACAGGGGATGAGTGGACAGACTGCTTCCATGTCAAAAATATAACTCTTCCCTCAAACCCCTTTCTTGGGTTTACAGCCATGACAGGAGATGTGTCGGACGCACACGAGTATGCCTTCGTTCCACCTTTGCTACTACCAAAAATCTAATCGAATATCTTTTTCGTTGAAAAACAGCATCATAACAGTGACGACCTACTCTGCGATCCTCATACCTCCAGAACCAACGAAGCAAAAGAAAGGCATATTTGGCGGAAGTTCTTCATCCACCGGTTCTGGTTCCTGGTTCGGTCTCTTCCTCAAGCTTCTCCTCTTCGCCGGCGTATGTGTAGGTGGGTACTATGGTTATCGAGAATACCAAAGGCGGCAGCGTGGCTATAGAGGAAACTTCGGCCTTGGGGGCATGAGACGCGGTGATGGTGCATTTGGTGGATTTGGAGGGCCATATACAGGAAATAAACGGGCTTTTTAATGAAGGCTGTAGTATATTGACCCACTCTCATCCTTGTTCTTGGAATACAACTTCCAGGAAAAACCGGCTCCATAAAATCAAACGTCTCTTCTGTGATGTGACCGAGGGTGTTGATACAGGGTACTTGGTAAGGTATCTACTTGCAGGATAATGAGAAAGGCTATTGCTACTGACTACACTACTATGTATGTAATACTAACTACTTATGCTACTTACTAATGCTACGTAAAAATGAGAATAAGATGTGGAGTAAGAATACGGGGTTGGTTGTACACTTAAGTGGAACATCCAACCAAAAAGACATGTAATGAACAAGGGATTGGTACGTAGGCGAAAAAATCGCATAAATGCGGATGAACTGAATGACTACTACGACAAAAGATCCAGATGCAAGAGATGGGGAGAGAAGAGGAAAGCAGAGTACAACGAGTATGAGACACATAAGGGAGACGAGAAGGATGCTTGGATTTGAATTCGTAATCGATAGTAAATTTACCGGCATCCGTGAGCACGTTTAAACGCCGAACCGCGAAGCAAGCCGTTCCTGAATAGCAGGAGGAAATGATGCCGTTTGAGCAGCCCATGCTGCAGGATCATGCTGCTGAAACCCTTGAAGAAGTGTCTGGAACATGCTGAAAAGCTCAGGAGACGGCGTGTTCCAACGGACAATTGAGTTGCAGAACCAAAGCAGACTCTGTTATAGAGAACGATAGTCAATAGCCGGAAGCGTCGAAGGGAGGCGAATACCTGCCTTGGAAATACCAGCGGGATTAGTTTGAACGAGGGTACAGAATCCGCGGAAAGCAGAATCTTTCTCTTCGTTATCTCGGATTTCATAAAGGGCTTGACACCACGCCTGAGCGAACTCGGGTAAATGTGGGGCGACAAGGGCCGGGTGCATCAGGCCTATGCGTCCTATTGACACTGCAGCATTCTCATGAAGACTGCGAGGCGCCTTCGGGTGCAAAAGGATGGGAATTAGACGCGAGATTAGAGGGTTAACCCACTGCTGGAATTCAGGATCATCTGGAATAGAGACTGTGATCAATTGTGAACGGAAACGAAGTATTAACGGCTCATACCACGTCCGTAGCGGAGCGCTACTTCGCCAACAGACCACGCAGCGTTGTTGGAAGCAGAAATGAACTCTAGCTTGGGTTCCGGATCAAGCTGGAGGATTAACTCCGCCATGATACCAGGCATATGTCCGCGCAACAAGCTGAAGCATCCCATTGCTAGATCACCGACAAGGGCGTACGCAGACTGTCGTACAGGTGCCTGAGGATGCTTGAGGCATACAGTAAGAAGATTCAATAGATTCGGTTGGCTGATCTGTATCAGCGGCTCGAGTTGTGGTCCGAGACCTTGTGTGAGGCCAGAGAGGAGATCAAGAGCGACGACAAGGAAAGATTTATCGGGCTCGTCAAGCTCAGGATTTTGTTGATACCGCTGATATTGCAGGAGCGAGTTGTGAACAATATTGTTGCATCGCTCAAATACAGGGCTGGCGTATGGAAGGAAAGCTTGACCCATTGCGATGGTGACAGAGGCAAGACACTGATATTCGATCAACCCCAGCACAGTTCTTCCAAAAAAAGTCAACCCACCTCGAGCAAAGGAATCAAATTTTCGTCATCGTCCTTCAATTTGCTCCACTTGGCGGTCAAGGGAGGCATCAAAATTTCGACATAGCGAGGGTCCTGCAAAGCTCTCCCTACGGCGTCAGCCAGTGTACCAACAGCATCATACAGGATCAGCATGTTCTTGTGCTGGTAAAGGTCGAACGCGAACACAAGGTTACGAAGGACGGGCTCGAGATATGGAATGAGCAGAGGCCCAGCGTCTTCTTCAAGCGTAGCGAAAGCGCTGCAACCAGCTTCTTGAACCCGCTTGTTGTTGTCCAGAACCATTCGAAGAAGCTGAGAACATTTCAGCGTGAAACAGATGAAATTGACGATTTCACTTACACCTTCCATAGTAGGAATAAAATATTGGATCTTATGATCCTCAGAAATGTCCTGAGTGGTCCAGCTAGCGTAACGTCCAAGTGTCCAGCAGGTGATGGACCGCACGAGGGGCTGTACCCTAGTTAGTTAGTGCTAATCTAGCCAAATTGCAGCTCTTACCTTGGGGTCATTGAGAGTGTTGATAAGATAAGGGACGAGGGTAGAGAGATGGGGCTCGATCGCCTCGATGCAGCCTAAAAATGAATGTTCAGTAAAAATTTTCGAAAAACACAAGCTCAGGCTTACCTTCAGCCATGGCTCCTAACGCAAGAATCCCACTTTCCCTCTGCAGCCAATCATTACTCCAAAGTTTATCCTTCAAAGGCGCGAGGAGAACATTCAAAAGGTCCGCGCCAAACCTCACAGCGAGAACGTCAAGAGCAGCGGCGGCGCACTTCCTCAAGTTCCACTCCGTCGACATCTCGTCCGCAAAGTCATCATCATCAGCATCGTAATCATCGTCCTCATCAGAATCAATCTGCTCTTCGCCGTAGGCACCAATGCGTGGTTTTGGAGGTGCATCGCCACCTTCAGAGGCGTCTCGTTCGAGGCCATGGGTTTTCCCTCCATAATGGCGGGGCTTAATGTCCTGCTCCTTATCAGGAACGGCAGCGTCCTCTGTGTCCCCTTCCAGCCATAATAGATCGTCTTCTCCATACACCATACAATCTAATAAGACCGGTGCCACCTTGCCAAGTAATGGATGGAGATAGGCCGCCAAATCGGCATCTTCAGCAAACGTGAGCCAGAACTCACATGCCTCCAAAGCCACGTTCTCATTCTTATCCTTTGTGGAGTAGAGCATGTACTCTGCTACATTGGGCATTTCCGGCATGAGTTTCTCCGGGCGCGCTGCCAGAAGAAGTACCAGGGCTTGGCATACATGTCGGCGAACAGAGGGGTCGTCGTCAGAGGCACATTTGAAAAGACAAGCAATGAAGCTATCGATGTGCACAAAGAGCGATTGGCAGTTGATCGGTACGAAATATGAGAGGCATGCCACAGCATGCGAGCGCATCTTAGCCGAGGGGTGCTCAGTTAGGCTCAGAAATTTGGGGATCATGTAATCCAGCGGACGGGTACCACCGATCTCGACATCCATCTTGCGGGGGTAGTCTTCACAGGCCTTCTCTAGAGCATTAAAGGCTGCCTAGGACAGGGTCAGTATTGGGCTCGCCGAGAACAAAGCAAAACTAGAATCAAAGAGGTGTGACAGCTTATGTGGAAGACAGTTGGCTGCCGAACACGCGTTCGACAGTTACTTGTGTGGCTTGTTCGAAGTGATGAACTGTCAAAAGAAACTTACCTCTTGCTTGTCCAGATCAGTTGAATCCAACGCGCCTACCAGCAACTGGAGACACTCTGGCCAGTTTTTAGGTTCTAAAACACCAAGGAATGCCACAATATCCTGGCTGGCGGCGTTACGAATCATAATCGAGCTATCATTGAACGCCTCAAGAACTGCCGCCTTGACGAATTGGGCCACTTCGGGGGGTGATGACAAGATCAAACGCGAGTTATTCTTGAGCAGATACCCTGCTATCGTTCGAATACGATCCTCCTCCTGTGTCAAGCTGCTGAGGATGTAGGCGAGATAGGCGATGTACTCTGGTGCGCGCGTAAACTGATTCAGTTTCTAGAAAGGAAAAACGACATCAGCGATCCAAAACATTTGAACTAGCGTGTATCGGGCCACGAACTTGAGTAATTGAGCGCTGTACAGCGGTGTTCATGTCGGTAGAGTCATGGATGGTTTGTAGAATTTCCTGGAGACCAGAGGGTTGGGGTGTCCAGGAAGTCATTTTTAACGTACAGAACGCGTTAAACAAGAAAAAAATAGGGCGCCTACAGAAAACAGAGAACCTGGCAGTCGGTGGAAGGGAGTTGACTTGGTGGAACTCAATATCTTCACCGAGATTTCCTTGTATGTTCCTATTTGTGCCACATCTCGTCACAGATGTGACACCTCACGTAATCTGATCGATCTGTCTTCTGGAAGCACACGGCCCGTCGTTCTGGCCGCATGGGTAAAAATGAACCAGCGATTCCTACTCGTCAAACTGCCTTGAGCGCGAGCTTTCCGGTTTGAATCGATTGGACTGATAACATATCGCATAATATACCGAATGAATTAGATATTAATTTGACAGCTCTAAACATATCATCGATTACGAATGACCATCATGATAAGTAGAATGTTTTGTCACTGATTCGACCCCTTGTCTGTCTAAGGAGAGGACTAATTCTGGCTCTACCCCAGATGTGGGAAAGACCAGACTCAATAGTAACCACTCTTACGTCCGCATGAACAATCACAACTTCATTAAGCCTCCAGAGCCATCTGCTGCCGGAGTCACTGTTCCAGAATTGGGGACCGAAGATCTTGTCATGCTTGGAGAAGGTAGATCGGCAGAAGGCTCTAGCATGTAGGCATGCAGGAATTTTAGCCACTGTTTCTTTGATGGCACAAAGTGGCCTATGCAAATCAGGAATTGAGAATACCAGCCATCAAAAAGGAAAAACGCAAAAGCGTACCTCCATCGTGATACTCAACGCGCCCTTTTGTCGACGCAGCGACTAGACTCTGGGATCTCTCTTCAGTTACTATTATGTCCGTCTTCCCAATCACATGCAACGTTGGCGTTGCATATTTATTATCAAATAAGGGATCACAGAAGGGATCGCGAAGTCGAAACCCTGATACTGCGATACAAAACTGGCTGATCATAAGTGAGAACCCAGTCAACAATCACGTTATGGCAACGTAGCGACTAACAATGGAGGATGTGGAGGTTGATTGTCGATTAAGAACGGAGGAGCATAATGATGAGGTCTTTCCAACTGTGGAAGACCCCAATGAGTGGAGAGGTAAGAGGATCCAAGCATGAGGAACAGCATACGAGTGAGGCTAGTAGGGCAGCAAACGCAGCACCTTGACTAAATCAACACCAAAGCTTAGTCCGAATGGAAGCCACTTTCCACTTCCAGATTGAATGCGAACCTAAAGCCTAAAACACCCTTGTAACGGCCAACACACCACATCAGTTCAGTCTTCCAATTCCGGAGCGAGATGCCCGAACAAACTCACATCAAATCTGCGAGTCTTCATCACATCACGAATCAAAACTAATGACTCGTTCAGGCCATACGAGACCGTCTTATCTGGATTAGTCTTCCACCATGCTCGTGGCACGAGGGTGGGATCAGCAGCAGCATTCGTTGCCTCGGCAGCGCCAAAAGAAGTAGGACTTGACCCGGGAAGGTCGGCAGGTTGCAGAGCATGGGGTGCATCGAGGAACACTGGGTAGAGTGGAGAGTTGAAAAGAACATCGAGGGTGATATGATAGCTCATACCCAGTTCGACACTGTTTTCGCACTGTCTCCTGAGTGCACCGAGCTAGGGCAAATTGTATGTGCCGTGAGCATTACTACAACAAGATGATTGCGACGCACCCGTTTGCTAAAGATTGAAGCGTTCTGGGAGTACCTGAGACTACGCTTTAGAGTTGTAGATGGTGGTTCCATAAAAATGCAAATACCCATGCAAGACGAGTACGGTCCGTTTGGCAGCCATCAAAAACCTTCAAGAGATTAACGGCAAAGAAAGCAGTGTTGACCAGCAACAGCATCAAGTGACTCTTCTCTTATGGGAGAAGGATATAGTAACGAAAGATCAGAGAAGACCGCTGTTATCGGCCAACATGGTTGCCGGATCTGAGTAATCAGACAAAATTTGGTCGAAACTTCCCACTTCCCATGTTTATGTAGATGTTTATGTATATGTAGTTCATTAGATAGATGCTGTACCTTGGGTATATATACTTATATCCGTGGACGGCGCAATACAGCATGTAAGAAGACCTCCATGCCTATGAGCCACAAGTCTACTCAGAAAACCCATCGTCTTCCCCTGTTGTCGTGAACTTCTCCATCACATTACTGATTCGCTCGTACACAGCAAAAACAATAGCCTGGCCAGGTGCAACACGGAGGACACGAGGAGTTATACCCTTATAGAATGACCTGACGCCCTCTTGTTTCCACATATCCGAAGCGATCGCAAGTATACGCTGAAATGCTGAGACGCCGGGTGTAGCTGTGGCCTTTTGAAGTCCTGAAATGATGATAACAGAACATTAGAGTGTTAAAAGAGAAGATGAAACACCACGAACGAGTTTTTATTGTATCGATTGGCGCATTCGAGAAAGGACCCATGGCTCCAGAGATTAGGCCGATGAACATATGCTGGTAGGAGGGAAGTTCGACCAAGTCTGGCTGGAACCGATGTGCCAATTTTTTGAGCTCTTGATAAGCCGTGAAATTCGCACCTGAATAGAACAGTACAATTAATAGCGGAGAGTTGACAGAAGGTAGCTATCCTACCCTGATTTGTAGCTTGCCGTAGTGCAGTCAATGACACGCCACGATATAGCGTCGCAAACCCCTCTTCGCGAATAATGGTATATACCGCGTGACCCGCATTACGGTATCGGGGCGAATCAAGAGGATCGGCTAACGAATGTTGTTGTGCCTGCAATCTTATCTTGACCACCTCCATAGGATTGACGACCAAGACAGCTTCTGTCGTACCAGCACCCAAACCAGCTGACGCGCGAAGTCAATCAGTTGCTGAAGGGTTTCAGAAGAAGGCGTACCAAGAAAGATGCCGAAAACACTGGTCTTCCCCGTCTCTTTGTCCGCGAGCCACCCCTTATACGCCTCGAAGCTCGCGAACCGGATGGCCATCTTTGGCACGATACCCGACAAGACAGCGCCGAGACCTTTGTAGAGCGCAAGAGGCGTTTCTCGTCTCACAATGTACGCTGCAGTACCAAAAACACCTCTAGGCTTAGTCTACGCTATCTTCAGTCAGGGACGCGCCGATTCGAGAAAAAAAAACTCACTCCTGGAGCCCGTCCGGACTTAGAGAGCTGCATGCGCACTTTGATCGTGTCGAGTGGTTGACATACTAGCTACGCGAAAAAAAAACTTGGTGTCAAGTGAAGGATATGATAGGAGCCGCCAAGTACTCACTGCTTCGCATGCTCCAGCAATGCCTCCAGCAGTGATGTGAGTCGCGAAACCGACAGGTTTTTTGTTAGAAGAGCGAGACATGGGTACTACGGGATGGGTTGATCGTTACGGAAACCAGAAATAAGCGCAACGGGATCGGGAGTAACAGTGTATTTAAACATTTGAAGCCGTAGAGAGGAGCCAGGAAATAACATGTGAATGCATCTGGAACATAACCGGATTTGCGACGATGGGCCGATGTCCGCCTAATTTCCGCCTCGAACGCCCAGCCATAAGTCGTCGAATTTTCCACACTGCGGAAACCCGCTCTTTTTCCACGACACGACGGCTGTGGGGAGGCGAAATTCTCTTCACTTAGTATCCACAACCACACATCTTATCTCGACTGATTTTGATGAGGTCATTTGATGAGGCAAACTTTTTTTCTGTTTGACCCGGAACGGTCCGCTCGGCGCCCGTCGCTGGGTTGTCACCAGACTGGACATATATATCACGCGTTGCTGCTCACAGCACGTGGTACAAAGTAGCCAGTTTGAATGAAACCTTTTCAAAGGGTACACCACAAGGTAGCCAGAGCAAAGATGGTAAAACAATAAGTCACTTTGTTGTCATGCAAAAGGCAGACTAATGACTTCGCCGCTAGGGAGGCGGTGCTTTTTAGGAGCCAAAGGGTCCACCCACGGATGGCTCAGGGTCCAATATTAAGGCAACCTTTTGACTGGACATGACTTAAATATGATCAGGTGAAGAGTACATCTGTAAGATAAGGGAGATCAGAGGGAGATAATTGCTTAATCAGGTACAGAGAAGAACCCTCAGAACCACAAGGGCAGCTACATTTACAAATCTGAATATAATGAGTAAACCACACACAGATATAAATACAGGCCTTTTTTTCTTTTACACATGAGGTCCCCCCCACTTTCACCCACCTTCCACCTAGGACATTCACCAGCTCAGGTCTCCTCTGTTTTCAGCATGCAAGCCGGGCCGTCTCATGCAGCTCCGCTCCCGCTCCCGGCCGTCCATACTTCACAAATCAAGAAGCGCCGAATTCCCCAGGCCGGAATCGCTATTATGGAAGGTGAATCACCGAGTCGCCCCGGATGGGTATGATCAGCCCCTTATTCTCGCGTTTTCAGCATGGTTAAATCAACATGGCCCAAATCCCACGAAAGAGGAACGTCATGTTATGTTATCCAGTATACGGGTCAGTTTTCTAAATACCACGCGCAGAAAAAGGAGACTTTGTCTCACATTCGGTTTCTTTTGTCGAATCAACAGCTTATTCCCGGAGGAGAAACCTATGACGACAAGGGCATATATGAATGGTTTAAGCGGCGTCGGCGAACCGCGAATAATCCTTGTAAGATTTGAGACACCTTGTCTCACTTTTACATGGCTCAACTAAGAAAATCTCAGATCCGTCTCTGTCTGCAAAAGCCATCAAATATCTCAATATCCTGGTCCTCTCTAATCCCTTTCCTTTACCTGATCTCATCGCGGCCTGGGCGGAGTTGCTTCATGCAAGTATAGATGACGTGACAAAATGGCTCGCCGAACACCGTTCTCCTGTTCGACACTTACCAACACCTGTCTCAACATCTCCTGAACCTGCGTCTGAATACCAATATCAATGGGTTATTAAAGCCGACCCTATCAATTCGCCTGTAATCCCTTCACGTAACGTGCCTAGCTTCTGCTCGACACATGTGAGTCATTTGACAATTCATGTCACGTCAATTCTTTTAACCTACACATAACTTCAGGCTCGAGAACCCCATGCATTTTCGGACCAGCAGCTAATTGATGCTATATCAGAAGCCTCACGGCTTGAAAATACTGCATCGACCATACCGAAAACTCTACAAGAGTTTGAATCAATGTTTGAGCCTTACCGTTCCCGTATAGAAAACATTATACACCAAAACGAACCCTATCTGCAGCCGTAGAATCGCGTGTATGTATACCGCAAGACCTTGTAAGTTTCACATCATCTGTGTTTCAGTGGCTAACCCTGATCTTTCTCAGTGTCCACTCACTGTTTTTTTTTTCACCTGCATTCTACACTTGTACTACCCTTACTGACACTTATAGTTATACCATCAACACATTGCAATAAGATCACGGTTGTAAATCACTGATATGTAAGAACGGTGTCAAAAGAGTTAAAGACGCCAATCTTTGAAAAACTCGTAGTCCTCTTGGACAAAAGCAATCATGAAATCCGCGACGGAGCCGCCTCCGGTATCTGCATCACCTTCAACTTCGAACTCCTCATTTGGCACAATTTCACTCGTGCCTCGTGACAGAGGACTAGGTTCCTCAGGTATTTCTTGGTTGTCCGAAGATTCATTTGCTTCACCCCCGAAGTCTGCCTCATCAGCACCTTGCATTGCAACTTCCTCTATCGCTGCGACGGCTGCCGCACGGACATCTTCTGTATCCTCAAACTCTTCCAAAGCTTTAGATAGCGCACTTTGGTCGTTGAAGAGAGAACGCCAATCGAATTCACCCTTTTGGATGACGAGGTCATCCAATGATCGCTTCTGGTTGGCTTTCCGAAGTAAAGCCTCTTCAACCGTGTGCTGAGACACAAAACGATATATATGAACATCACGAATTTGACCAATGCGGTGTGCTCTACAGGTTATTAGTAATGGACAGGATGCAATGACAAATATATATATATACCGATCTTCGCACTGTTTGTCCATTTGTGGATTAAAATCACTGTCGTAGAACACAACAGTGTCTGCGCCAGTGAGACTAGGAATGAAATAAATCTGGGTGCTTATGCATGGATAACACGTCTTACTTGATACCAACACCCCCTGACCTGGATGAAGCAATGAAACAAAAAATTCGTGGGTCAGCATTGAAGCGTTCTGTGATGTATTGGCGATCTTCTATCTTCGTAGCACCATCAAGTCGAAGATAGAGGTACCCATGGAAGTTGAGGTAAATCTCCAGGATGTCGAGGATTTTTGTCATCTGAGTGAAGATGAGGATGCGATGACCGCCGGCCTTTTTCTCGCGTAGAAGGCGAGTGAGTTCTTGAAGTTTTCCGCAGTCATACTGAAGAAGCGACGGATCCGGAAACGCAATCTGTAGCTTCACAGCAACCTTGTGCAAAACTTCATCAAAAGTGGGGGGTAAATCCGCTATAACGGCTTTGTATCCAGGAAGCGCGAAACGCGGTAGATCCAGTGCAACGACGGCGGGAGTCACAAAAGCAAATTTCTCAATGATACTGGCCATGTCCTCAGCACGCTCGATGTAGGACTTGATCATCAAATTCAAGACGCGCGGAGACTCCCAATTGGGACGGCGGCCTCCCAAGGAATAATTGGGCAATATGGGCTCATAGAATTTTACAACGGTTGCAAGCTTCTCCGAGCCATAGATAGGTTCCGCTTTGCAGCGAAGACGGTTAACATACCCAATGTGTGACCAATGAGCAATCGTCCTTACACGTTCCATATAGGCGGAGTACTTTCGAAAACCAGTTATGGTTCTAAGATCTTTTGGAGGTGGTTCTCCAGGATTTTCCGAGATGAAAGGTAGGAGAGAAGTGGCATCCAAAAGTCGTGTCGTAGTCGCAGCAATCAGCGAAACGTCTTGGTCATCGATGAACTTCAATCCAAGGAGGCGGAAGTCCAGGCCTTCCTCTGGACCTTGTAACAGGCGACGCCGTAGTAGAAGTTCTTTGATCTCAAAGTCTGCCAGAGCCGATCGTTCCATGGCGAAAGATGTGACAACTGGCCGTACTTCAAAAAGATCTGGATGGTTGCAGACTTTGCGAAGTTGCATAAGGATATTGGCAATTTTTTGATATACGCCAGATTGCAAAGCATCACGAGTTTGGGCACGGGCCATGAACTCATCGTAGAGAAATCGCTGACGCTTTGACAGGGGACAGACAACGAGGTGGTCGTACTTGCTGGGTAATTCCTTTTCAACGTCGCGTTTCATTCTTCTTAGCAGGTAGGGGCGCAATACAGTATGTAACTTGGCAACGCGCTGCATAGTAGCGTCATCATCAGCATTTCCCATCTCGATCGCCTTTTCAACGGGATCTGACTGGACGTCAGAAAGAAAATGTCAAAAAAAATTAGGAAGCTTACTCGAAAACCAATCACCAAAATCCTTTAAACTAGCAAAATTTGCACCTGACATCAGAAATTGCAACAACGCCCAAAGCTCCGTGAGGTTGTTTTGGAGAGGTGTTCCGGTCAGGAGGAGGCGTCTGAAGGAACGAAACATAAGAAGGATATTCCACCGCTGGGATTTAAAATTCTTGATCATATGGGCTTCGTCAAGGATCAAATAATACCAAGCTTTCCTCTTGAAAATGTGTGCATCCCGACTGGCGAGAGTGTAAGACGTGATGCAGACGTTGAAGTGATATTTATCGTTCCAGCCCTGACGAAGCTCTTTGCGACGTTTCTGGCTACCATGATAACTCAGAACCTTGAACCCGGGAAGAAATTTTTTGAATTCCATCTCCCAGTTCAACAACACGCTTGTTGGTACAACCTGTTCAACAAAAATGCTCAGGGTGTTGTACTCAATAGATATGCATGACCTACAATGAGGTGCGGTCCCCATATACCCCTATCACAAGCGAGATGCGCCAACAAGGCGATCGTTTGGATGGTCTTTCTAAAAGCAAGAATGAGACGATTGTATGCAGCAACGGAGAACCAAGACAGACCCTAATCCCATTTCGTCGGCAAGGATCCCATTCAGGTTATTAGTGTGAAGGCTAGCAAGCCACTCTAGTCCAGATTGTTGGTATGGCCGAAGATTTCCTCTCAATAATAAAGGCGGGAGAATTTTGGCATCAGTACTCCAATCGACGGGGGCTACTGCAAATGGCTTCAAGTACTCCGGTAAGGCAGGTTCGTCTTGCTTTTCTGCGTTCGTTGTGTTTTCGTCGCCAGACACTTCGCCCGAATCCTCCTCAGCTTCCAACAGTCCGAACACGGCACTTTGGTTCGGAGAGTCGTCGTCCTCGTCACACAACACGTCCGATTGCAGCAAGCTGTGAGAAACGATGCGCGGACTCGTATGGTTAGACGAAAGTAGAGGAGTGTCGGCATTTAGTTGCCTGATCATCTCATCTGGGGGATCAGAACAGTTTCCACCAACATCGAAAGAAGGATATGATTCCGGAGAACAGACATCTCTGACTAGTTTGGAGACCAGATTATCAGCAGGTGATGTAGTAGATGTAGATGACTGATGACCGTCATGGCCTTCAGTGTCTTCCCCAACAGGATCTAACTTAGCAGGGGTGTCTATCAATATCGACCGTAGAATGGGGACAGAAATAGATGGCGATAGGGGAGGGTGACGCTGGAACTCCGTTTTGATTGACTCGGAGGATGGCAGGGACATCAGCCTGGTCTGCGGTGATAAAATTTCTCGTCCCGGGCCTGCGGCCGAATGGACATTGAGAGCAAGAGGGTGTAGAGGGCGTGGTGAGGAACTCGAGGGCTCCGGATGCAGCAAGTCCCTGGTGGCAGCAACCGAGGACCCGTCGAGCGTTTCATCATCCAGGACAGAGGGAGAACGAGGCTGCCCAATCTCGCTCGGAAGTATTCCAGTCATGGAACGAGGACTGCCAAGCAACACTCGGGTTTGAACATCTTCTGCATCAGAGTCATCAACATCATCGACATGGGATGACCCCTCGCCAATATCACTCCCTATGGAGCTCTTGAGTACTTCATTCTCTCTTGCTTCATCTACCACTCCCTCATCATAAATGTCATCACGTTCTTCAACACCTTCACTCTCCTCTTCGGAGCTCGTGGTATTGTCTTCGTCTTCATTCTCATCCTCTTCCTCATCGGACCCCCAAGCTCCATATGTAAGAGACATACTGCTTGACCGGCTCTGAGGATGTTCGCCTCGTGTCAAGTCATTTTGCTGAGTCTCCAAAAGTTGACCACTTTGATCGAGGATGGCATCTAAATGTTCACGACCACGACGAACCTCTTCGGCTTCTTGTTTGAGTCGCTCCTGCTCTCGAATATGCTATCAGCCGTACCTGCATCAGTTCAAGCTCCAACAAAGAGGAAAAATAAGCGCACAAAGACAGCCTTTTTCCACTCATCCGTGACCATACGAATTGTGGCTTTTGCCAGTGCTCGCAATCTGCGTTCTTCTTGAACTTTGAGCTTCTCTTTCATTGCTTCTTGGCCATCCCAATATCCCCGGATAGCCTTCGCCCACTGATTAGCAATCTGCTGTCCCGATGATTTTCTTCTCCAAATTTTGCCAACATGACACGCAGCTTCAACGACGTAGTCCCAATGATCTTGTGATTGCCGCGGCGGAGCCAAAGATCTTCCCATGTTCTCTTCGTTGAATTGGAATGATTCTTGAAACATCGGCAGGAAGCCACCGTTTTTCTGGAGTCGCTCTGCGCGTTCTAAGATTGACGCGTCTGCCTGCACTTGACGTTCCAAAGCACTCTCTTCCACATCGTGATCGTTGAGAGTAAAGTACGACTTTAGTAAGGTGTCCACAGAAGAGTTGTGTTCCACTGGTGGAGGTCGCTGTTGAGGATTGGTGATAGGAGGCGCAGGCCGACGAACGAGAAGCTTGACGCGTTTGATGTTCAGTCTCGGAATGGCTGGAGGTGTAGAAATAGACATAGGTTCATATTCTGAATGGCTAAGCAGCTTTGGAGAAGGCAAAGTCGACTGTACCTGGAACCAATCAGCGAATTGACATCCCTGATAACGAAAACTTTCACTTGAACGGGCTTATCCGTGTCAATGGCTTTTTCATTGTGCGATTTCAGTCTTCCACTTCTGCGGCTTTCGACGGAGATGGACTCGTAACCCTTGTTCTCAGCTAACTTGCGTTTCTTCATTGGCCTGTTTGTGACTTCGTCGTCATTGTGAGGGTGCCTGCGAACAACAACGACAGAGCCAATCTCTTCTGTTGGTGGTAGATTATCATCGAAAATGCTAACGTTAGCACGCTCAGGAAGCCGTTCTCCAGCGTGTCCTTTTGGCTTCGAGCCACTGGATTTTGCAGCTTCCTGTAGTAAAGCAGCGTTCGTCGAAGTCTTCGCTCCGGCTCTGGGATGTCTCTTAGTTGGACAAGGAATGGACGCAGGACCTGGAAAGGGTTCCAAAATTGAGGATGACTTGAAAAGCTGTTCCTGCTCGGTACGAGTACGCCGGGTTGAGCGTGAGGAACCAGGGGCTGCTTTGTCAACAAGATTGTAAAGAGACGTCTTATACTGAGAAAAAGTCTATAAACATGTTACATTATGTTCCACAGAATGACATACATTCTGAAAGACTTTCGAGTTGTCCGTCTTGGCTTCCTGTAGAGTTTATTAAGTGTCAATACCAAGACTGAGTGTTAGAACATACTTTGGGATTGAAGCCAACCATATTGATGAAATGATCCATGTGGAACATTTCTCGAACCTTCGAACTTCTATGAGAGGCATACAGGGATACAGGTTCACGACAAGGGTGCGGAACGTACCAATGTGTCATGGCGATCCACTACCGTTTGAAGCTGCTTTTGTTTCTGGAAAATCAAATCCTCCTTCTCGGCTTCAAGGACCTCCTGGGTCACCACAGTAACCCTCTGAGAACCACCCTGCTTTGCTTTGCCTCGCGCCTTGCCTTGCTTATTCCTGTCGCCTCCAGTCGCAAATCCATGTCCCTTTGTTTCTTGACCCTTGCTACTCCGTATCCCATTCACCGACATACATAAAAATTCCAGCTGTCTGATTCAAGGTTGTGAGGGTGGTACGCGCGTTACCAGTAGACAGTAGAGTCCGACCAAAGACCGACACCTCAATCTCCTGAGATCCGAGATGGTTTGGTAAGATTTTTCAACGCAAGGAAAGCTAGGTGCGACCTGAAAGCAATGGAATGATCCTAGACAACCGTCGAAGCACGCGTCCTGGTGGATGAAGGTAAGTATTGATTTTGTATAGCATTATTTTTTGCAAGGTGTGATGCGTGTTTGGTTGACAAATAGAATAGGGTTTTTGAAAAGGCATCGATGTACATACGATATATATATATATCGATATTAGCATACATGCAAGGGTATAAGACAGATCTCAGCGATGACCAGCTCGCAACAATGAACCAAGGGTAAAATACAGATAGCCTCAGGGTATAATAAAGATACGTAATGGCGTTCCGGTCGTAGCATTTAGTCATTGAACCACACATACCATCAACTAATTCCCAACCGTACCGAGTCGTGGAAACACAGGTGTGGATGGGGCAACGCCGTTATCTATTAGTGTTTTCGTCGTGATAGCTGAGCTGTCGTGATTTTCATTGGTAGGACCCGCATTTATGGCATATCACCTGCATACTCGAAATCTGGGAAGGCGGAACCAAATGTATCAGGTCCTGGTTGGCCGTACTGCGCTGCAACATTATCTTCTGGATATTGATCAAATCTTGGATAGACAGGTCAGCAAGATGATGGAGACGGGGGCTCAAAGGGTGAACTCACGCGCTGGCATCTCCGTCGCCGCTGATCCTGGGAAGATATGGAGCTGTGATCTCACGAGCTTGCAACTTATCCCAGTCTACTTCCCGAAACCATGGGTGAGCGAAGACATCTCCAGCACCGTGTCGCATATTTCCGTAGCGCTTCGAAGGATCGCTTTCCATGAGCTTCAGGATCAAATCTGTTGCAAGGTTATTGAAAGGGGGCCATTTGATGAAACTTGGGCCATTCAGAATGCGCTCGTAGAGAAGGACAGGATTGGGATCGGGATGGTGATATGGTGGAAGTCCTGAGAGCATTTCAAATATCAAGACACCGAGCGCATACCAATCGACACTCTTGTTGTATCGTTGTTGGTTAACAATCTGAGAGGATGTATGAGCGGTTATAATAGATATATGCTGACAGAAGTACGAACCTCGGGCGCAAGGTAGTCGGGTGTACCGCATAATGTCCACGCCGTTGAGGCGCAAGGTTTCGCGAAGCCAAAGTCTGCAACCTTGATATGCCCGTCGTGGTTTAGAAGGATGTTTTCTGGTTTCAAGTCGCGATATATAATATCGACGCCGTGTAAATGATTGAGCGCAAGCGCGACTTCCGCGGCATAGAATTTTGCCACAGGGTCAGGGAATCTCTAAGAAGTGGCGTTAACGGAAAGGCCGTTCATGAGAACGCTGTACCCACATTCGACCTTCGTAGAAGAGTGAAGAGTTCACCACCTGGTACGAAATCCATCACCATGTAGAGGTTTGTCGCATCCTGAAAGCAGCCCCAGAGGTTGATTATGAAGGGATGTTGCACAGCCGCAAGGATATGTTGCTCGTTGTTAGTATGTTCTACCTGCTTTAACCTGACAACTTTCTCTTTATTCAAGACTTTGATCGCATAGAACCGTAAGTTATGTTTGCTCCGTACTGTGAATAGACCGGGATTCGGACTAGAGAGCGGAAGCAAATAAAAACAGGAACGTACCAAGATGAACTCTTCCGAAGCTTCCAGTACCTAATGTCCGTTGTACGATGAAGTCAGAGAGACGGTATGAGCCTGTGGGCCGTTTCACGACTCGTTTTGCCGGCGTCTTCAGTCCCCCCTCTACACTTTCGAAACTACCTTCCCGTTTGCCACTCCATCCGCTGATAGATGTTCGCGTGGTCGATATTGACCTTCGATAGTCAAAATGCGAAGCTACTGAGTCGGAGCTAGTTGGCGACGATATGGGGGTCGGGGGAAGCTGCTCCTCATGGTCTGATATCGATTCCTCCTCAATGATCTTAGGGTGTCCTAGATGCGAGCCGAATTTACCAGCCATTCGTCTAATAGATATCATGGAAGAGGCACTGAAACTAATACGGAGAAAACGAATCAAGAAAAGGAGGATACGAGATGGTGACAGAGAACGACACAATTCTCCAAGTGATTCTCATAGAAAGATCCCTGTCATTGTTCGTTTAGGCGTATCCAAATTTGGTTGACAACAAACAAGTTGCCTCGAGGCTTACATAGCCGGGGCCACTTTCAACTGAGAACAAGGGCGAGGTTGCGGGGCATTATTTTCCAGGGATTCTATAAGGTATGCATTTCACCTGTCGGCCTTAAGACTGTCATCGTAGTCTCCACAACTCGGACTGTCATCTGACTGTAACTTGGACAGTCACCGAGTATAGGACAACGGCTTATGGTTTGTTATGTGTGCAATAGTGTAATATACAGCGCTCAACGGTTGATTCTATGAACTTGTGGTTATTTTGCGAACAAATGGACTGGCCTTCACCCAGACTCAACCAATTGCAATACCTTGTACTCCGGTCGTGAGCAATTTTCTGGAAATCAGAGCATGATACTGTAATTTATCACAGACACCGGGACACACCTTGTGCAAGTCGTAGGTATGTATTTGGAAAGCCAGGTCGTAGTAGAACCCGCTGGTAAAACTGGTTCGAAAAATTTGAGCAGTTTCCTAGTTAGTCGGCACAGTCTTCATCATTATTAGCCAAACGTTATCCGTGCCTCTACGTCGGCACACACTGGGCTGGTGGTGCTTTCGGAAACTCAGTCACGTATGGAACACGGTACTTAGTTACCACTACATTCATACAATGAATGTCAGACCTCAGGGAAAATCTCCAATTTCTTATTCCTCCAGCGAAAAGGTGTAATTCCATTAGTAGAACAAATCCCTCAAACCGATTCTCAAAAATTTCAAAATTGACGAAGATGGAATTTCGTTTCAAGGTCAATTCCACCGCTCTTACTATAAACTGCCGCAATCGTCTCCGGGATCTTTCTATGAAACTTGTAGCACTTGGTAGAAAATATCTGAGCCTGAATTTGAGCTTCCTTTGCTGCTAGACCTCCCTGATATGCCTCAATTCGTTGCATCCTGATTGTCAAAACAGAGACTGATGCAAGTGTCTTTGGCATATTCTCCTGCAACGTTGCAAATGAGTAATCACAGTGATTTTGGTGGCCCCCCGGAAATACTCAATCAAGTTGTATTCAGTGTCAAATTTCAGACAACAGATACAAAAGTGACCTGTGGTTTTGGTGATCTCTTGAACAAGAGATTTCTGCTCCATAAAATCAGGCTGGTGCCGCAGGATCTGTTTGGCCACGGCAATCAGTGGTGTCACTTGATTATTTCATTGGGATTCACATTTCAATTTTCATGATCAACCCTGTTTGTCCTTGCTCCATCAGAACTTGTTTCATCCCCTTGGGCTGATTTGGAAATTCTTTGTGGTTTTCTGGAAAGCACATATTTTCAGTGATTTCCATGTCAGTATCCTTCCATTCTCCTCCTCTGATTCCTGATCTGACTCCTCATGATTGACACCTCCATTCCAAGCAGTGCATTCATTATCGTAATGTTTGTCTGCCGTGATCAGAATTGCAGTCAGCGATGGAGATTACATCGATTTTGACTTCTTTTTGCTTCGCCCTTCCTGCACGGGCCCGCGCAGCTTTTCTGAGCTCTCTGACGACAAATCATGTGGAGACAAAGAAAAAAGGAGCAAATATTTAGTCATCATATTTTTTCTAATTGTCTACATGTTAATAGCCCCTGACCGACATGTCTCTGCTGAGGAAATTCCGCCGCTGTACAAAAGTAGCGCTGACTAAAGTACTGTGTTCCATACATTGACAACCAAAGTTTATCATCACTTGTTTATCGCTAACATTCCCAAATTCGGTTTATGACCCAATTCCCTGGAAATTGATGGCATTTTAATCAGTCTCCACGTAGTTAGCTATTGGCTACCAAAAACATTGTAACCGCCAGAATCGAAGTAACTTTTGCATATTTCCCTTTCTCTGTGCAAGCACCACCGGCTTTTGGCCCCAGTTTGTGGAGATGTAACGTTGATGCCAACATTAGACACTAGATGCTGAGAATCAGGAAATGCACTTGGATCAAAGACCAAACGTGCAGAGCTGATAGACTTCAGCGTTGAAGATCGTTGGGACAGATGTGTACATCAAGAAAGGTCATCAAGTCAGATGTAGGAGGTTAGGCAGTCTGAGCCATGACTGTCAAAACCATCAGTCAACCATGTAACAACATAAGTATACTTGCTGAACTGAACAATGTGTCTACGGAAGACGTTCAATCTCCTTCGATCTCCTTCAAGTTTGCGGCCGTGTGGATGCAACTTTCTTGAGGCGAGGCACTCCCTATGGCCGAAAACCCAAATTGTGAAGGTACTTGGGACAGCTCCTCCCATGCTGATATGCAGCTGTCCAGGATGGACAATTCACCGATCACGAGTGTTAGTGCCTCTCTAGTCAGTTGCATGTCTATCGGCAAATTCTTGAGATAGGTACATTGCATGAGCGAGGAATTCTGCACGGGAGAAAGGTACACACATCCAGAACCTCGTTCAGGTCACCAGACTCTAGAATAAGCTTCTTTCCCAGCTGGGATTTCCGCGCAGAACACAGATTGATTATCGAGCGAGCAACAGCAAAAAGCATGGCATCCCTTTCCGAGGACTTTGGCAGTTGATCAATGTTCTCTACTTGTTTCACATCCTCCAGAGCAAGCTGATACTCTAGAAGTGCTCTAAGGTCGGCCATAGCCAGGCCGATTTGTTCTTCCACGCCACCCCGATCGCTTCGCAGACATTGAGGCAGAGCAAGGAGTGTCCAGAGTTGGTGAGAGACTCTTCCATCGCTATTAAGGCAGAAGGAGCTACTCTGGTTATCTACATGGAAATAGATCAGATTAGACTCGGAGAAACGCGTGCACATTCCATCTCGACCAAGGCTGTGAACCGCTGCCATCCAATGTGTTTCCATTTGAGGTAGATCTGGATATAGAGCAAAAGGAAGATCCGCGCAAAACATGAGCGCCTCATTGAAATCCCAATCAATATGATCATTGTCGTTAACATCAAGGGTAAACCCATATCGAGATAGGAGCTGTGCATTTGTGAGGCCTTCGCCATAGGTATTAAAAACTTCTTCGCCAGGCATGATTTCAGCATTGGACACCATCTCGTAGTACGAGTCATAATCTACGAGTCCGTTAGAGTGTACTGCATGGTTCTTCCCTGCAGATGGCATGGACTGATGGATTGCTTCGTCGGAATCATGAGGACATTCATGTAAGGATCCGCATTGTGAACAGACATCAAATTCAGTCTGTAAGGAAATTGAGTGCATTCGATAAAGCAAGATCCTGAAAAGGTACCTCCATATGTACATGATTATCATGTGAATGGTTGAAACTATATTGAAATCAAAGACTGCCTCGGAGATGGTCGGACTGCACTTACGAATCGGCAATGGGAACCATAGAAAGACCGTGATAACTGTCCACCAGGAATGCCCTTGAAGAAACAAGGCTATAAGCGTGATGGAAACCTTTCAACGATATTGTGGTTGCAGGGGCAAAAGTTTGATCGGTGAAGTAGCGAAGGAGGAGGGGCTCCGCAACCGTGTTAAAGTAGTCATCCTAAGCATTGAGGATCAGCCAAATAACCATTTTGAAGGGGAGAACTCACAATATCCTCCAGTTTCACGCCTGCATCTGAAGTGGGTCTTCGGCTTATTTCAGTGCCCTCGAGCCATTCCAACCCTTCCTTTCCATCATTGATATGACTTAGATTCAGATAATCTGAGGCCCAGAAGAGGGGAATGGGAATCGTTTTACGTGGAAGAGATTGTAAGTATCCGAACCAACGCGACCTTTCGCCATTCAGTCTGAGAGATAGATATTTTGGTCAGGACGTTGCAACAGGTTCGTTTGTTGACTTACATCTCGACGTACAAAGCAAGTGTCAGGGAAAGTAGCGCAAGGGACCCAGAAAGAACCGGTTCGATTTCTCTGGACAGGGAGCATGATCTCACAGATATCACCGAGTCCTTGTGGATAAGAACTACTGATTGGTTCTTAAGTCACGTAATCAGGAGTGCGTATGGCGGCTTACGGCTGGTTTTTGCGGGGATCCGCTTTTCTTTGGCATAAACTGCGATGAAATTTGCTTCATCAAATCGTATTTCCAGCCGGGGGTCTATCCAGATGTTGTTCTCTGTGCACCAGCGCAATAGAGTTGGTACTGTTGAAGCAAGAGCCATGCGACGGCAGGTTCCGTGATGACATCACACAGCAAAACCAAAACCACTCGTCTATTTTTCATTTTCCGCTCCATGCCACGGCTATCGGTACTTGACATCTTCCACAGAGGAGTGGTCTATTCTCTTGTAGGTCTTTCTGTCTGGGGAATTGCGATGAGCATTGCTGTGCATCGAGACACCATCCAGCGTGGTAAAGGTCGGTCCTTTTCAAATCGACACGAAATCTTTTTTCTTTCCTTTTGCTTACCCCTTCAATTGACACAGAGGTATGAGGCTTCTAGTGGAACACGGACAACTGGATTCAATTACATATGACAATCTAGTATATGGCTAAGAGAGAACTTGCTGCTCAACTGGATAAAGTTGTACGTTTCTGTATCGTCTACTCACAGTATACTGTTTTCGATTCTGATCGTCAATTAGGAAGAGGAGAAGGAAATAACTCTTGCAGAAGCTGCACAAGCTGCCCTACCTACCCGTCGTGCTTAGGATGTAAATAAACGGTTGGTCTGCTTTGCTCACTTACATCTTTTGTAACTATGACAAGTTGTTAGTCCGTATAAACGAACTTCCAAAGCTTTGTTTGAGCACGTGAATACTCATATCAATACAAGAATTACTACACTCTATACGATACGATAACTATGGTTACACTGGGTATCGACGAAGAGCAGAGGGACCATGTCCGCGGTACTGCTCAGGTTGTAGTCTAGAGCTCTCCAATCCAGCATGAACTTTGCTCATCAATTCACCAGTGCCCGAGTTTGACTATTTTCCTGTCGAATCCTATCTCAAGCCAAGGCTCAACGCCTTGTACTTTCTGGCTGTCTTTGGCGAGTCCAACGAAGCCGACACGGTCGTAGACGTGAGCTGCTTGGTTGTCGTTTCCAACATAGAGAACCACACTCTCTTTGCGGTTGGGCCCAGTGAGTAAACTAACAGTGAATTGGTCGACTCTCTAAAGCCAGAAGCAATCGAGCAGTAAACTTACTGTTCACAAACTTTTCGAACAAGACATCCTGCGTTGCCCTTGCGCGTCCATCTCTCCTTCGTATGGACCTTTGTGATCGCTGCGACGCGATCGCTATTGCGAGTGAAAGCGACGATTGAAGCTATCTCCTTGTTTCCTTCGAGTGATCGCGCTTCATGGACCCAAACTTGTTTCTTTTCAATCAGATTAATCGCTTCTTGCTCCGCTTGAGCCTCGGTCAGAGTGTACGGTTCCTGCAGACCGTAAGTTTCTGCCTCCGGGTCGTCAATGAGAAATTGGACACACCGCGGTACGTGCAAAGCGGTAGCAGAGTTCCCCGATCTCTTTCATGTCTTCCCGCGCCGCAGGTCGCAGGATGCATCCTTGGTGCTCCTTGATTGGATGACACCGCAAAGTTTCAATTGTGCAATAGCTGAATTCGGCGTCGTAATACTTGTGATTATCAGCTAACCCGACGCCAGTGTATTGTGTCCATTCGTCTGCAAATATTGAAGTGACAGGCTCAATCGAGAAGATCGAGTAGACCCTGGAGGTAGGTACGGCTGCAGCCAACCTTCTAACCAGATTCTCAATGCAAGGTCGAATGTAATCGTCGACCAGACGGTCGGAGGGGAGTGGGGTGAAAATAAAAATCGGGTACGGACCCAGGGGGCCATCCGTCACAGATAAGATGAACTCAATCTCCGATCCAGTACTGCAAATAATCCACAAATTAGAGGATTCAGCACTGTCGGATATATCTTTGGCTTTGAGCTCGAGGGCTTGTGGGAGAATAACATTCGCAGCACGGGGGTGATCTTCAAGCACTTTCCAGGCCGCTAGGGGGAGCTGCTTGGCGTCAGAGATGCACTCGATGAAAATATCTGAAGGCAAGGAAGGCATTGTCGAGAGGGTGGAGAAAGAGGTGTAGTGAGGAGAGAACCCTCAAAGCTCGTTTATATATCGGGTTTATTGAGCCTCAGACGGTATGTATCTTGCCAACCCATGAAACAAAGATCTGTTTCTATTCTGGAAACGCACGAGCTGTTTGAGCTAATTTACCGCTGCTCGCAAGATCAATTCGAAAAAAGCCCATCCCTTAGCACCGGACATTGATACATCACGACTGACATCGCTCTTTCTTTCGGACTCAACGTCATTCTATCCTTTTAGGGGGAAGCCTCAACTACGGTACCCCCAAGCAGCTAGGATAAGAGATGGGGAATCAAAAGTCCGTACCTAAGTTAGGGCACCCCCTTCTCAATTAACTAGAGAATATTTGTGTATTTCTGAAGCAATATATTAGTTATGAGATCGTAAAACTCCGACGACCTGAGTGAACACAGCTCAGTTGATGTCAGACATGTACTAAGCGCCATGGGTGCATTCCTCCATTACAGATCTGTATCAGACTGTATAGGCTGCAACAGAAAGATCCACTTATCAATTCAGCGCATATGATCAGGATTGATATTTCAGACTCATGCTGAGTACCCTGCAGAGGTTGTCGGGGACACTTGATCATCCGTGACGGATCAACAACCCCCCGGATCAATCCAAGTTTCTTCCACTCGACCTCCGAGACATCATACAAGATTCAACCAAAGCTTGTCTGCCGTGGAAGATGCTCAGTCAGATTGCTTGAAATCTATATCAAACACCTCCATATAACCTCGCCATTTCTTTCTCCGAGTAGCACACAGCTACATATAGCAAATGCTCTGATCAGCTAGTACTTACAAATCCGCACCTTGGCTTGGTTTTCGCGTTCATTTAGATCAGAAGTCCTTGATTCTCAATTGGATCATATCATACAATGCATTGCGAGTCTTCGGATGGTGATAGTACTTTCCTTGATTCCTGGCTCGTGCATATTTTGCAACAAATGCCACGATTGTTTTCTATAGCATCTCATTTCACGAAGTCGATGCGCGTCGCCTCTAAAAGCGATAGGAATGTCAATAATACTGCTTCGGCTTGACCTACAGATACAGACTCCATGGTCCCCGTCTTTTTGATGATGATAGCTGGTCTACAGAGCTTTATGATGTACTGATATCCACAAAAGGATCAGATGAGTTTAGTAGTGAGAACATACTGACCCAGACAAGCGTTATTTATAGGGTGCGCTCGAGTTAGCTCCTTATACTATTACAGAAATAATTGTTATATCTGCTGAAATTTTCAGCGCTAAAATCTGGATACTGTGGATATGATTATTCTTTGCTTTTGCGCAAGTCCACACAGAATCGTCAATTTGGGAATGCGAGAAACGGTTTTTTTGCCTCTGTCTTTCAAGAATCAACAGCGGTAGGATCACCGTGTTTTGTGCCTGTTATTAGATGAGTCACACGTTCATGGCAACTCTTCCAGTGCTGAAACTTTCAAGGGACCTGAAATATGATGTTTTATCGAAACATGTAATTGACGAAGACGAGGGGGATCATATTCAACGTAGCCCAGAATCACTCTTTCCTCTTGTCTATTGTTGATGGAGTTATGGCACTATCATTATTGAAAACATTCGGGCACTGCATTCATGATTTCAATTTATCGCGTGAGAGACGGAAAACCTTTTCTTATTTGCATGGCTATGCGCCTACACTTCAAAGCAGAGTAGAACATGTGACATGTGTGGGCGACCTTTTAACGCGCATAGAGTCACCAGAAACGGAGGGGATATCCCAAACGGCAGCAATGACTCATAGCGCTGCTGATGCGTGCAACGATCCCTGTGTGAAATACCGCACTGCCACTGTTCCACAAGTTGTATTGACTCCAGGATCGCGAAATTGCGAGAGTTGTAGAGCGTAACGCAAGGATATTGGGGGACCAGGCTTGGATGAAACTGACGATTATAATGATTTCATACTAGTAGTAGCTTGATCGCGAATTCAACCCTGCAAATATTCTGTGAAAGGGAATTGTAATCAACAATAGAACCTCGGAAGGTCCCTCAGATGTCTCATTGGATCGCATATATCCGCACGCTGACATGAGCGAGACCAAGATTGGCGAGCTAGTGCGGACTTTGATTAGTGCACCCGGCAGCACCGGTAGATTGGCTCCTGTGCATGTCTCCCGACAAGATCGTTGGGCATGGTAATGTCATACATCATGCGCGGAATATCATTTCAAGAAGAGAAATACAGCCACGAATATCCACAGCAGATGCACGCCATGTTTTCGAGAGAATGAAAACACGCGCGAAAGAGACTTAAACTTGGGATCGAACGTTCGAAGGTTGATCGACGATCAGGCGGCGATTGCACGCCTGTATCTCCAGGTAGATCCATGAGGTACCATGTTGATCAATGGATCTATCAGGGGACCGGCCGCCCATAAGTCTACAGAAGTACATATGCTGATCCTTACGTTCACGAGTCTCCGTGGATTTGCCATCATGATGCACAGTATGTTTCCAACTCGAAATTCGCAATCAATCATCTGGCGTTCTGGCCGGGGTTTGCAGTACAAGGCAGTTTGGCAAGTCCCTGAGGGGCTCGTGGAAACGAGGTGCTACATAACAACAAGGGAGGATTATTTCAAAGCTCTGTTCTGTGAATCGTCTGTGCTCGGGGGAATCAATCTGATTTTGGTCTTACGGTAAATTCTGGGAAATGGAGAGCAATTCATACCAGAGGGGTTGCCACGATCGTCAATTCAAACGGACCATTGAAACGTGCCTGGGGCAGACGAGTTTCGACATCATGAGCTGGGAGGATTCATACTGCTCTTAACTATAAGTTCAGCTAACGCGTCCAGCATGACGTTGATGTCCTAGCATTTTTGAAGTTGTGTCTAGAAGAGCGCATCACCGACTACTGCAAACCACACAAATTCTGGCTATATGTATGCCCCTGTAAACCCAATACTACAAAATATATCGTAGTATGAGACCAGACGACAGGTTCTTCATCGCACTTGCCTAAATTATAATTGATTGTTCGCATGCTCAAAACAGGGTCCATGACACTATTTATTCGTGTTACACCTGAAAACACTAGAAGTTGTAGAAACTGAATACTGATAAGTTATGAAACCAAACCTAATTTCAATTGAACGTGAACTATGGCGGGCTGCAGCGCTCCTAGGCACAAAAAGATCAGTCACCAAAAAGGGTGTCAGATATTAGAATTCAGAGAATATACTAGCTATCGGAACATTCGGCAAGCCTCAAGCTTCAATCATTAACTCGGGTACAACAATTCGGGGTGTCTGAAGCCGAAGACACGAACACCTCACGGGTGAGTCGACGTCGTAATATCTTTAGACATAGATCGTCCAAGACATACTATCGCGATCTTCATATGTACACCTACATAAGCATATGTATCACTTTTCGAGTGAGGAGGCACGGGGACAGGAAAAGCGTATTTTGAAGCGTGATTTCAAGGTTACCTTGTTACCTGGTTCCTCAGCGCGGGGATGACCCCAATCTGCTCGATTTCAAATCGGTAGCAGCTCACACCCAGCATCAAACATCGTGCTCAGACTGGAATCAGCATAAGATTTTGTGTGATAAGCCTCCCTCCAGTTTCAACACCAGCACAATGTATATTGATAAGGGCACCGATTGATAACGGTAACAACTTCTAGCACAAAAAAACGGCAGAAAACAACTGGGTGTCTAGTTCAGAGTTTTCGAGGCACGACGGGAGAAGTTGTAAGACAGTTGGGGTAGGTAGTCATCGATTGACGCATTATAGTACACACAATATTGGGATAGATAGCATGATGACATTAAGCTACTCTAAATCATGACACGGTCGCATTGTTGTAGATCAACAAGTTGGGGGTCTTGCCAGGAAGGTCACTAAGAACATCGGGGGTCGCTAGGCTGAGAAGGGCTTTCTTCAACTGGGCCGGCGTGATAGGCTTGTTGGGGATGGGGGCAACTGCAGGGTCGGAAAGGGAGCGAGTAGGAATGAATGAGGAGATCCAACGAGGAAGCGTAGCTTGCATGACGGCATATATTGATGACGGAATCACAAACCCTTGCTCAGGCTGGGTCAAAGAGAGAATACCATCATGAAGGCCGAAATCTGGGTGAAACGCCTCAGATGGGTAGATAGACAACAAATAAGCAAGAAGGCCGGCAACGTGGGGAGAAGCCATTGATGTACCCGAAATCGTGTTGGTGGCGCCCGTTGACCCTATCCAGGTAGAAAGGATGTTGAGGCCTAAGACGGAATCAGTAGGTGAACAAATGCCACTCTAGATTTGGCCATACCAGGAGCAAATACGTCAACACATTCTCCGTGATTAGAGAAGTAAGCGCGCTCGTCGCCAAGAGTCGAAGCACCGACAGTGACAGCCTTCTCCGCAGCAGCTGGCGAATATTTACACGCATCGCGATTGTCATTGCCTAAGGACCTTATTAAGTCAGACCGCTGATTCAAAATGGCACCTAGACATACCTGCAGCAACAGCAAAATGAAGGCCTGCGTCGACAGCAGCGTTCACAGCGTCATCAAGGGCCCTTGATTTACCACCACCAAGACTCATATTGGCGACAGACCCTTTGTGCGATTGATCGCGTTTCGCATGTGCAGCTTTAGCCTTGCGTAGAGCCGCGTCAGAAGCGAAGCCAACACCAGCGACGACATCGGACATGGTACCACTTCCATTGGTACCAAGAACCTTGACAGCAATGACATTAGCTTTCTTCGCAACACCATATTTGCGAGAAGCGATAGTCCCGGCACAATGTGTGCCATGACCATTACCGTCGTCGTCGATGTCATTAGATGGAATGGTCTTGCCCCAGGACGCGCGGCCCTCAAACTCGTTGTGATGAATGTTGATACCCGTGTCAATGACGTAAACATCAACACCCTCACCACCGTCGGAATTATATAGATACTTGGTAAAAGTAGCAAATGTTAGCTTGCGACGATGGCTAATGCGGGCAAGGCCCTGACCGAGATGTGTTAGTCGGCCTATAAACGACCAGAGTATGCAACTCACCCAAGGCGCACCCTTCTGGACAGCCTGTGTCCGGACTATTTGATCCTGTTCTACGTACGCCACTTCCGGCATGGTCCGCAATTGTTGAATGACACTATCCGAGAAACGACCGGAATAGCCGTGGAACTTGTGCGAATCGTAGACGTGCCTAAGACCCGAATCCTCCCCATGAAGAGGATCTGCATTGTGGGCTGCCTGAAGAAAGTTGATATGGTTGGCAAGGAGGGCTTGCGAAGCATCGTGCTTAAGCCTGATTATGTAAGAGTTGTTGAGGGTGACATGGGGATGCTCGGCGACAATGAGTGGCGCGAGTGACAACGGGGTGTCTATGGACGGGGAATGGTGGGGATAGGTAGAGAGCGGTGTCGCACTCGCTGCGGAGGCGATAGTAATAGCAACAAGCGACCACTTGGTAAATGTAGTCATGGTGGTAGAGGAGAAGCTGAGAGGTCCCCCCACACCGCGCTTTCCCCTGATAAGGGGCCGTATTTACCCATGTTTGCCCACCGCCCAAGCCCCGCCACGGGGACCGCAATTCCGCAATGCATGTTCAGAAGCACGAATCATGGCCCATGCGCACGGCAACGTGGTTGTGTACGACCAGATAACAAGGCTCAGCACAACTGCCAGGTCAACCCGAGAACGCGCTATCAGTTGACACGTATCACCGACCATGCCGAATAACGTTAGCACACATCGGCCGGAACCTTACATGGCTTCCGTCCTCCAGGGTCACGTCCGTTTTGGGTGAACGGTAGTCAGTTTTCCTGTTCGGCCCGTTCAATTTCATGTTGATGGGGTCCTAGTTAATGCAAATGGTTTATAAGCCATCACGCGGGGATCGTCACCTGTGGCCATCAACGCATCCACCGCAGCGTTATTTCGTAACTTTTTCTGCTCCTATATAGAGGTGTTTTTGGCGCATCCGCACCTTTGCCGACTATTTTACCTGAGTCTCTGTCAGGTGGCGCAGAATTGCACACAGTGTTTGGCCTCCCCATGTAACCTGGCAGCTAAACTTTGACTACTTTAGGTGCAGATATGCAGGGATTTTCATCGCTGTTCCATCTAGCAGGTGATCAACAACTGAAGCTCACTTTGTCTACAACAACATTTTGAATCTTCATCTGCAAAATGGCATTGCCATAAGTTGGTCAAGTAATGGTATCCAAGAGGAACAATGATTGGATGGCAGGCATGATATAAGCTGGCACCTAATCTGAGTTTGTGGTTTAAACCTCCCAGCAAGGCATTCAGTTCACAATGTAC
>JAGGAV010000090.1:0-40209 GCA_017657295.1 Termitomyces sp. DKA64 | reverse complement strand
CTTATCAAAAAAATTGAAAAGGGGGCTCCCAGACCAAAACTAGAGACTTGTTCTGCTGTAAGGGTGACCTCTGGAGGTTGTGGCTAAGTCACACAACTGACAGAGGGAGATCCAAAGTCTATTCAGTACTGTACAAGTGTGGACACTTCAGAAAAACTTCTAACCCTAACCCCAAGGTGCAAACTGCGGAAATTGCCATAACTCTGGAGATTGTACCAAAAGACTCATGGCATGTGACCACATGAAGATATAACCAAAAGATAGCCCTTGGTCAAAAGTATTTGTCACCAGAAGATGGGAGGATGAAGATGAGAGGCAGGCTTGGAACAAAGGAAAAAAACCAGAGGGTCCAGTATGAACAATTCCCTGATAAAGGGAAGGATAGGGGCAGTGGCAGTACTGTACAGGGAACCCAGGTGGGAGGTGAAGGTGTTGAGGAAACATCTGGGGCTAGAGGAGCAGCATAGAAGCATACAGTATTCAAGGGGGAATGCATAGGCCAGATGCTAGAATTTGAGTTGCTGAGAAGGAAGATGGGAGGAAGAGGAAGAGGGAGAGGGAGGATAAGGGATGTGATGTTAGGGCTGGACAACCAGGTGGGAATGCAAGCATTAGAAGATACAAGACTGTGAATGGCAGGGTACTTGGTGGATGAGGTGCTGGAAGGAATACAGAAAGTCAGGACAATCAACTCATGGATGAAGATCACAATGTACTAGATGCCAGAACACATGGGCATACCAGGCAATGAGAGAGTGGACAGGGAGGCAAAACACATGGCAGAGGGAGACAACACCAAAGCCACAGGGGTGACCACCCTACAAAGCCCCTGAAGACATTGAGAGCAGCAGTCATGGCAGTGTACAAGGAGCACTGGTGCAAAGGGATGGAACAACACCTATAGCAATCCCCCAGATATGACAAGCTGAAAGCCATGGACCCAGAAGTGCCCAAGCTAAAAAACATCATTCAGACACTTGCAATACTGCTGAGGAAACACACATCACTGCTAATACAGCTGCACACAGGACACTGTCCACTAAATCAGTACTTACACTAATTTAACAAGATTGACTCACCAATGTGTCATGCATGCCATCAGAGCATCAAAACAGTGGAACACTATCTGGCCAAATGCCAGGCCTATGAAGAACCACAAAGGAGTCTTGAGCAAGCTACTGAGTGACTCCAACATGGTGAAGGCCCTTTTCTAGTACATCAACTACATGAGGAGATTTGAATGACCTTACAGAGACTTGACAGTCACTGAACCCACTGAAGATACTCACCCAGGCAGGGGGAGACAACAAAGAACATGACATGTATAAGACATGCCTGCAGACTCACAGATACTAACACACTTAACATACCATAGCCCTGCCACTAACAAGCATAGTATGGACTGCAGCCCAAATCTGGGCACAAACTTTTTATTAGAGTAACAATTAGACAAGGCTGATTTGTAGAGTTGTACACATGGTAGAACCCAACATAGGGCAAGGCCCCAACAAGTATAGGATATATATAAAAAAAAGCATCAATCTTCAATCTGTGCTGCATGAAACACAGAATGTGACAGGATCTTGCTCAAGATCCTGTTCAAGCATGATGTGGGCCTGCAAACCAGCAATGCCAGCTAGCACAAATCAGCATAGACTGAAGCTGAACAGGCCTAGCTGGTACAGAGATGCATAGTAGATGGCTTGCAAGACTGCAGCAAGTTGCCATGGCTGCTGGACTGCTGTGAGTGAAACAGTGATGATCTATTTCTTTTGCAACTGATTTTCCACTTCAGTTCAAGAAAGAGTATCAGCAAATTAAGAAAATGCATAACAATACCTCAGAATCTGGTTGGGATGCAGATAAGAACTTGGTTATGGTGCCTGATAAAATCTTGAAGAATCTTTATCAGGTAAGTACACTACTACTCATCTTTTTGGCTTTTCTCATCCTAACTACTGAAAGTGAGAAACAATACCTTTTCCAGTCTATGATTACATAGCCAACCTGATTGATGGCCTGGTTGCAACAAGTGAAGAATCAAGATATAAAGAGGCTTTTTCTCCATGGAAGTGGCAGCATGTGAAATTGCTGCTGCAGCTCCTCCAATTGCAGCAAACAGAGCAGAAATTTGTTCATGCTTCTTCTCCCTCAATTGATGAGTTGACTGATTTCTATCTGGAGGAACCAAAGTAGTCTGTGTTAGAACCCTGACAGCATGTAAGCAAGTCCTCAACACAACATATAATTGAATATTTGTATATACCTGACAGCATGTAAGCAAGTCTAAGTACATGTTGTCAGTATGTGGAGGTCCTGCACATAGATAAGCACTTACCCTCAATGCAACATATAATTGAGTGAGGGTTTGTGTATGGGGGGGGGTAATATATATACTGTATTTGTGACCATGGCTAGTAATTGAAACAATGCAATTGTGATATATGTGACAGCATAAAGACATGCCACAATGAGGGCCAAGGCTGATGGTGTATCTAAGAATGCCAACACTCCTCCTCAGCCAGAAAGCTCACCATTACACTTCTCCTCAGCATGTGGTTGTGGTGTTTATTGAAGGCCCAGGAGCACACATAGTTAAGTAAAGAGAGGGGTGGCAAGTACTTTTGTGAATAGGTCTGCAATATTGTGCTTAGTGTTCACATATCAAATGCATATCTCATTGGCTTGAATGTGCTCATGAAGAAAGTGGTACTTGATGTCAACATGTTTGATGTGTGCATGGAGTGTGGGGTCTTTGGATAGATCAATGGCAGCATTGTTATCATACAGAATGGGTGTGGGGGTGGAAGTAATGTCATGCCCGATGCCCTTCAGTAGGGCTTGTAGCCAAATACATTCCTGGGCACCCTCAAAGGTGGCCATGTACTCAGCTTCACATGAGGATGCAGCAACAGACTTTTGTTTGTGTGTGGCCCATGAGATCAGCCCAGATCCAAGGCTCCATGCATAGCCACCAATGCTCTAGCATATATCAAGGCAGTTAGCCCAATTGGAGTCTGTGAAGCCAATGAGATTGATTGGTTTGCCTTTTCCACCCAGTACAAGCTTGAGATCCCTGGTGCCCTTCAGGTATTGGACTAGTCAGATTGCAGCCTTCCAATGAATCAAAGTAAAGCAGTCAACATATTGAGTTAGTTGTTGAACTGCATAGGCAATGTTGGGGAAAGTAGATATGGCAATGTAGAGAAGACATCCCACCAGGAATCTGTATGGAGTTTTCTGGAGTACCATGGCCTCATCAGGTGGTATGGAGGATTTGTCTGGCCTCTTGAGCTTCAGGCCTGGCTCCATGGGTAGTGAGAGTGGCACAGCTTGTGATTGTCCAAACTGTGAAATTATCTTGTCAATCAATGCAGTTTGTAAGAGCTTTACAAGGTGGTTCTCTCAGTCCCATTCAACTCCAATGCCTACAACAAACTTTGGTGTGCCAAGGTCAGAAATTGTCCAGACTGTGCATAGCTGATCTTTGAAACATTTGTTTTCTGCTCTGCTGCTAGTAATCAATAAGAAATCATTGACATGTACCACTGCAATGATGGTGCCTGTATCAGATTTCCAATAATATACACATGCTTCACAAGGTAGGCATGTGAATGCCCAAGACAGCATGTTTTCATTAAGTGTGTGGTTCCATATACACCCAGTTTGCTTCATGCCATAGAGTCCTCACATCAAGTGCCAAATGCACCCCTCCTTGCCTGGTTCTTCAAAGCCTTTGGGCTGTTCCATGTACTGTACCTCATCCTCTGGTAACAGGCCATATAGAAAAGCCATCTTGATATCAATCTATGTAGTGTCCCACCCCTGTGCTGCAGCCAGGTGAAGTAATACCCACCACAACTCCATGTGTGCTATTGGCAAGGTTGTTTTGGTGTAGTCTTGCCCATAAATTTGCTCAAATCCTTTGAATACTAGGCATACCTTGAAGCAAACAGCCTTTCTAGTCTCATCATGTTTGATCTTGAATACTGGTCTCCCTTTTCTAACTTTGTTCCCAGCAGATACTTGGTCCCAAGGTATAAGCTTGTACACACCCATTTCCTTGAGCAATCTTAGTTTGTCTTGGTATCTGGCCTCCCATTCTTTTGCATAAGGTGACTCTTGTGCCTCCTTCCATGAACAGGGTTCATCACCAAGGTTGATGGATACTGGGTCCCCTAATGATTCTGCAATGGAGAGAAGGTGTTCTATCTCTTCTATAGTCACAATGTTTGCAAGATCAGGGAGGACTGTAGGTGCATCAACTCCTCCTGGGGGTGGCACATTGTTGTTGTGGTTGGTAGGATCAGGTTTGTCTTGGTCATTGTGGACTGCCTCAGGTTCCTGTGCTGCTGCTATTGTTTGGTGTCTTTTGAGTTGTATGTTCTGCAACCTTTCACCTGCTTCACATGATTCTTGGATGGCTCACTCTGTACAACTTAGTGGTGGATTTGCTGGGATGGCTTTGGCAGTGGGGATAGGAATTCAAGTAGATCATCATAGGCCTGGTGGTGTATTCTTGCCAATTTGGGGTATGATTTCTGGCATGTGGGGGAGAAGTTCCATTTGTTCAATAGGTTTGACAGCCTCATTGTTGTTGTCTATAATGAATGGAGCCTCAGATGATATATCCTTCACTTGACTAATCATTTTTGGGTCTGGATCAGCTTTCATTATGCTGGCATCCACAGTTATATGGTGTCCATCTTGTCTTTCTAAGAAGCATATGTGGTAAGACTTGTAGATTTTATGTGTTCTTGGGCCATAGCATCAGTATGCTTTTGAACCTTGTGCATATCTGACTAATATACATTCAATTCCATATGGGTTGAGTTTTGGGTTAAGTTGATTCAGTATGAGAACAAAGGCATGGCACCCAATCTCTTGCATGTATGTGTTTTTAGTTTCTAGCTCTCTGGCCCTTTCCCAGGACTGTAGAGCTGGGAACACCTTGCTTTTAGACTTCAAGGGAATTGACCATGCCAAATTTGTATAATCATTGACTAGATCCATAATATATTTGTTGCCTATACATGACTGAACACTCATTGGCCTGGCTAAGTCTACCCAAACTATCTGCAACCTCTTGCTTGCTCTATGCCCATCCTTCCATACCTTGGGAACTGATGATTTTGTCTGTTTTCCCAAGATACAGAGGTCACATTTAGGCTAAGAAGAGGAGCAGTAGGTGTACCTGGGAGTAGACCAGCATGAGCCATGGTAGCAACAACCTGGTAATTCACATGTCCCAATTGCCAGTGCCAGGTGTCAGGACTGATGGAGTTATGTGCAGTGAGAGCATGTTCAGTGAGTGCATTTTGAAGATTGAGGGTGTACAGGCATTGTCCAAGGATCAATGGTCTAGAAGCTAAGAGCATGCCACTGTTCTCATCTAAGATGGTCACTCCAGAGCATCTGAATGTGATTGCTGCATTCATGCCCCCTACCAGTAGTGCTGATACTGAGATGAGACAAACTGCTGATCTGGGGATGTAGAGTGCATTCTCAAGTGTGATTTTGATTTGTCCTCACACATGAAGGGTGATGTGGCCTATGCCTATGGCCTCAACAAATGAGCCTCCAACATCCTTGACTTGTCATGGTGGAATGGGCTGGAGATCAACAAAGTTGGTGGCATATGGAGAGATATACACAGTAGCTCCTGAGTCTAGATAGAAGGGTTTTTCATCAAGTGAGACAATCAGTTTGCAGCCCAAATGTTCAAGGGGAGTGACTACTGTTGTTGTGAGGATAGTATCACAGTTTCTGTATGGTGTTGCCTGTCTAGTTGACCATTGCCCTGAGTTTGTCATCTAGATTGTCAAGGAGTGCCATGAACCCTTGATACTCAAATAATTCAGTGGAGTTGTTGGGTGTGGTGGCAGCAATCACAGCAATATCAGTGGATTTTGGATTTGGGACCTCAGTCATCTCCAGTTGTATTTTCTGAAGGTGTGTTATGTCAATGATATATGCCTGCCCATCAAGGCCTTTGACCACAATGCTGTTTTTTGGTGTTGTTGCTTTTGGAATTCTGTGCTTTCCCTCCTCCTTGCACAGTGCATCATGCAGCCTTTGACTCCTCTATTGTCTTCCCAGCCATGCCTCCTCCTGATCTGACACACCACTCCTGATCTGATGCACTACTCCTGATCTGACACACCACTCCTGATCTGATGCACCACTCCTTTGTATGGCCATGGCAAGGCAGACCCTGCACAAAGCATACTTTGCAGCATGGGTATCCAGGGCCATGATTGTGGGTGTGGCTCCTAGAGTCTCTAGTTAGGAGGGCAGTGTCAAAGGAAGATGGTTTTGAGAGAGTGGTGAGGCTATCAATGGTCTGGAATAGTTTTCAAATGTTGCTGGAAGTGTAAGGTTTTTCAGTGGTTGAGTTGGCAAGCCCATGCAACACCTGAGTCTGGACAGATTCAAAAGACTTGTCATTGATGGAGTTGAGAAGGGCAATGCATTTGAGAAGATCTTTGTCAATGCCACTGATGGCAAATGCATGGTCAATGAGTTCACAGGTCTTATGGGCAGTAATCTCAATGGGCTTGGAGACTGGCACATAGGTAGAGAGGGCTTCACAAACAAGAGCAACCTGTTTCAAGAGCAACCTATTTAACTGGGCCCTCATGATGTGCCCTTGCTTTCAAGGTGTCATAGCAATCCTTTGCTGTGCCATCAGTGTTCAGTCCTTCCTGCTCAGCATCTGTTATGGCAGCCCAGATAATGTCAATGATCAGGTCATTATTGGACAACCAGTTGGCATAGGCAGTGAGTTCAGTCTTCTGATCAGGTTGTATGATTAGATGCTCAGGCTTCTTCTCAGAGGCAGAGATATATCAGTCTAGACCACTCTGCTGCTGGAAAATTTTGAGCTTCATAAACCACTTGGTGAATTCTCCTGTGGTGCAGTCAAACAGGGTTTCCAAGGCTGGCCAGTGGGCATTCAGCTTAGCAGGGCAGATGCAGGGGTAGGCAGCATCAATGGAGGACATTGTAGTGGTGAGAGAGGTGGCAGAGCTGGATTTGTTAAAGATTCAGTAGCTGGAGAGCAAAGAGAACAAAGGAATCAATGTGTAGAGATAGTGACATGCTGATAAGATCTCACAAGATCCAGAGCCTGCAGGTGTGCAGAGTGTGAAGAGTGTGGAGAGCAAAGAGTAAGGGTCTTGAACATCATCAATTAATGTGCATAGCAGCAATTCCCATAACCTGTTAGAACCCTGACAGCATGTAAGCAAGTCCTCAACACAACATATAATTGAGTGTTTGTATATAGTAAGCAAGTCTAAGTACACATTGTCAGTATGTGGAGGTCCTGCATGTAGATAAGCACTTACCCTCAACACAACATATAATTGAGTGAGGGTTTGTGTATGGGGGGGTAATATATATACTGTATCTGTGACAATGGAAGACTGTGGCCATAGGGCCAGTAATCAAAACAATGTGATTGTGATATATGTGACAGCATAAAGATGCGCCACAATGGGGGCCGAGGTTGATGGTGTATCCAGGAATGCCAACAGTCTGAACCATGGTAGCCAAAGGGTTTCACTGAAGATGACTGCGAAGAGGAAAAATTATTGATTTGTGACTAATTGTGACAACCATGTGACTGGCTCTCCCAAACCCAGTCACTGGGCTTAAATGACAACAGTAAATCCATTCCTAACCTTGTGTTTGTCGTCACTTTTGATAAGCCAGGGTTTAGCATAAACCCAACCCCAATCCAAAAAGGCCCTAAATGATTAGGAAAAAGACGAGCGCCCATACTTCACTTGGCACTTGTGTTATATCACATGATTTCAGAGCTTCGGACTTACACATGAGGTCTTCTTTTTCCCATATTCGCCCTCCGTGCACATGTCATTTTGGTCATCGTTGAATTTGTCTTAGTTTTTGGTGGGGGAAGGTCGAGAGAAGGAAACAAAATTGGAGAGCCTCCTCCATGATCTGTCGGTGTCATTCCACAATACAAAGGAACACACGTGCGTAGCGAAAAACTGCATTGTTGGTCGCCTCGAAGGGGCAGACATAAGTTTTCTGAATCACAGATAAAATTCGGAACAATTTACGATTTGAACGTGCTTGAAGATAACAAGTATAGCGGAGCGTAACACAATTCATGCGTGTCGAAGACTCAAAAATCTCCCTGATGGGAAGGAACCTAACCCATCGCGGCCATGTCTTTTCTATGAATTAGACGAATGGGTGTGGTGTTGAAAAAATATAGCTTACCACTGGCTACCACCGGGAAAAAACACAAACAAGATAGCATCTACGTAGTACATGCGGACTGAGCAGTGAGCGCTCGAGCGCCGAGCCGTGATTCAAACGGGAATGAGCGACAAGGTTTCAGCAATCTCCTCGAGCCCTTTTCTCCTGCATTCCACTGTTATACCAACTCCATAAATTATTGTTTTCAGACGACACAACGAGAACAAGTACGCAAAGTTCTACCCGTGAGTCCTCATCGTTCACAAGAGCAGGTCCTCACCGCATACTCAGTGTCACGGATTATGTCTATGGATGAACTCTTGAACGTGTGAAGTCCGCAAGTTTTTGAAGGATCTATAACATTCCAGCGTTTGTAGACATCGAAAATAGGCTTTTGATGAAATATGGGACGCGTGTCAACTCAAGGAAAGCTGATGCGACAACGCTTGTCGCTGCGCACACCTCGGTCCCTGTCGCTGAAATACATGCAATGTTTCACGACGAAGCTGTATCTATGATGTATCTTGTCCAGTCAAAGCTTGGCGCAGTCTTTCCCTTCTACTCCCGACTCTCCAACCAGATCAGCAAGCCACCATCGAGCTTGTTGAAGGAGGTATGTACAGATAGATATGATAAGAAAACCTTCCCGGTGGTTAGGATTTCATCTGTTCACAGTTCATGGCCCATGGGAAGTGACAAATCTCTCACAGAGTTCCTCCGTTGGCCTATTGATGAAGCAAATTCTGCATTGGCTATCGCATACGCCCGTGATTGGGTGTGCAGTCTGGTCAAAGAGTAGAGTCCGATGCGGGGCTAGCAGCTCGACCTTGGGAAGATACATCAATCCACCTTCCCATTCTCAAGCTGATCTGGCCACACGAGAGGAACACACGACTTTTGAGCATCTCGACTCAATTACTGTGCTGTTTGTCAATTGATGACCTTTATCCTAACGAAACCATCATTGCGAAGTCGTGGCCAATAGATCTCTGTTCTCGATGACCATTATGCTGTTCAACTCGCGACGTGGACAGAAACGGAAGCACGCAGGCCAACAGCTTTTCAATCGTTGCCTATATAGCCCATCCCTTCTGCGCGGGACTAACAGGTATGTGTGCATTTATGTATCGCTGAAAATGAGATCTCGCTCATCATCGAATAGCGACCGACCTGCGACGCGTCAGTACAGGGGGTACCCATTTATCCAGGTATATCGAAGTAATGCTGTGGGTGACGGTTTCGACCCACAAAAGGATAACGCGGAGCGATTGAATAGATCTCACAACACCCCTGTATCGACGAGACGAAGCCGGATGCACGAACAAAAAGGAAACGTTCATGCCGATGGCTTGATGCTCCAAGTCAAGGGACATGGACTCTCTTCGGTTCAGGATATTAATGTTTGCTAGAGTATTTGGGTTCAAAAGATGTGCCGGTGGTCGTTGGAGTTCACTTATATGACCATGACCAAAGTGGTAAAGGAGTTCAGCTGATCAACGGTTCAGCGATCGAGATCCATATGGCCAGATTACGACTTAAGGAGCCCAAATATAGTAACGTGGACATCGAAGTATCGGTCTAAAATGAGGGTTTCCTTCGAATTAAATATTACAGTGACATGAAAAATGTATAAATACCGCTTCATTCCCGTTGAATGAGCGCCAACAAACCGAGGCCACCTAATAGGGCATATTTCAATTGCGGGAAGTCATTCTGGAGGACATGAAAAGAAGGACAAATCAACCTGTCCATGAATTGTATGGGAACGAACTCACCATTGCAATTGTGACGTAGCCGACATAGGGCAAGAACCTAAGGAAGTTGACGCGATAATTAACGTTCCTGATATCACAGACTCACCCTCTAACCTTCCCTACAATATGTTTCCTCTCTAGCCACTCTATGCCTCGGTACAGATCTATATCATCGACGGCGTTGTTGTCTCCTTTTGTCAATAGTAGTTGTTGGATGGGTAGACCCGCTCTCTTACTATAGAACACAGGGATCATTCAATTCAGTGTTGCACACGCAATGAAAAAGACGCACTCTTTCTTCTTCTGCACTAAATCATGTGTTTCGAGAATCCGATGAACGATGGGGATGTCCTGTCCGGGGATCTTGTAGACCGTGATATCGCCAGTGCGGTATTGCTCTGAAGCTGGGTTCGTGAGAAAAAGAAGATCGCCACGATAAAATGCAGGTTCCATTGAGCCACTGTCAGAGACTAGATAAGCAGGAGATCGCTTGCGGCTACAAGAGTGACCTGCCTCAATACGACAACAATAGGCGACTCAGAATTGGTTACGAGGCCAAGTCCTTTCCATATCATTAGACCAGACGCAATAACTGACGCAAAATTTAGAACTTGTAGGAGAACCTAGAAAATTAATGAGCTCATCCGATTTGGAGTAACGAAACGGCGAAACAAACATGGCGTATACCCAGTCTCTTGAAGGCCTTGAGCTCCTCGCTGAACATTGAGCGAAAAGGAAACAAAAGTAAGGTTGAAATTAAGTAGTACCAGTAGGACTTATAAAAAAGTCGCGCTGGGGAAACAAGGAGACTGGTCGATTCCTTTGGGGACACGCGAATGCACGTGTCATGTTTATGTCACTTGGCGATGGCAAATAATCCCGGTCCGGGTCCCGGAGACAAATTCTGTGTTTCCGACCCTGATCTCAAAAATCGTCGAAAGATACCTCAGCACCGCCTTACTGAAGAAAGTTCTGAATGTCTAAACTACATGATAGTCATGATAGTAGTGGGAGGGCAGTTGCTGTGATTGCACTTGGCTCAAATCTAGGCGATCGATTTCACAACATCGAGCTTGCACTCCGTTTGCTAGAAGTTCCTAAAGCGAGCTTATCACCCGAGGACCTCCAACAATGTGGCGCAAATGTGTCTGCTGCAGTAGTGGATACAAGTTTCTTGTATGAAACTTCACCCATGTACGTCACTGACCAACCTTCGTTCATCAACTGCGCATGCCTCGTGCGTCGTTTACATTCCTCCAGAACGTCTACTAACTTCTTGCGACTCAAGTAGGTTGAAACGAATATTCCACCTTTGGTTCTTCTTCGTCTTTTGAAACACATTGAAACCACTGTTGGACGCGTTCCATCGGTCCGTAATGGTCCTCGTGCCGTCGACTTAGATATCGTTTTTTACGGAGCAGAGGTGATAGACACCCGTTTGCCTAGCGAGAGAAATTCTTTAGAAAATTTGACGGGACAACTTGTCGTTCCGCACCCCAGGATATCTGAGCGCGAATTCGTGCTACGGCCGCTGAATGAGTACGCATCTCGATATTTATCTAGTCCAACATCTGATTCTACCCACGTGCAGTATGATTCCAGACTTCATTCATCCCAATCTCAATAACACTGTTTCAAATCTAGTCAATGCGCTTCCCGAAGATCCTTCAATGCGTAGAGTAATTCCCTTCCCTCGATATCCTCTCCCAGCAGACTATGTCTGGGCCCATCCAGATGTGCCAGTCGTCCCTCCGACCTTGACGCACTGGGCATACCGCATCACCGAGAGGAAAACTCCTCGACATCCCACCCGGCGCAGAACACACCTCATGTCGACTCTCAATGCCACACCCGACTCCTTCTCTGACGGTGCCCTACACAACACGCTCAAAACAGCCATGTCGTATGCACGTGAATCCATTGATGCCGGTGCGTCTATCATCGACATCGGTGGGTATTCGACGAGACCTGGTGCTGCCTTCGTCTCGACAGAAGAAGAAACAAACCGTATCGTCCCCATCGTCAGAGCTATAAGAGGTGTAGACTCCAGCTCGTCAGACCTTGATGGCCGGTTGAAAGAAGCCCTCATCAGCATCGATACTTTTCGACCGGAAGTAGCAAAGGCTTCAATATTGGCGGGAGCAAACTGTATCAATGACGTCTACGCTTTCACAGGTCGCGAAGATGTGTGGCCTCTTGTGGATACTGACGCAATACAGAGATCAGAGGAGTGTATGGCTGGAATGAAAACCGTTGTACGCGATTTCGCTGTCCCTGTCGTTCTCATGCATTCGCGCGGCGATGCTGGGAAGAGTGTGGACTACAGCCAGTACGGCTCTGGTCCCGATGCCGTGGTTCGTGGTGTCCAGACTGAACTTGGAGCTAAGGTCGAGCGCGTGATCAAAGGGAAAGGTGGCGTGCGACGGTGGATGGTCATTGTGGATCCTGGTATCGGGTTCAGCAAGACACTTGAGGGAAACTTGGAGGTTCTGAGGGATGGTGCGAGTATTGTGGCGGACGTGCAAGTTGACGGCAGTTTGTAGCCTTTTATAAAACAACCTTCCTGAGAATCCTAACCCTTGATATAGAGCGAAATCCTCTCAGAGGATATCCTCAGGTTGTAGGAGCGTCGCGAAAGTCCTTCCTTGGTGCGATTCTTGCACAGGGAGAGAGAGGACGGGAGACGTTGCCAAAAGAGCGCGTCTGGGCTACAGCCGCAGGCGTTGTGTGTGCAGTTCAGCAAGGAGCGATAGTCGTACGTGTGCATGACACAAGGGAAATGGCCGATAGTGTTGCCATTGCGGACCAAATATGGCGATAGGAAATTCAGAACATTCACCATCTACGTTCCACTAGTCTTATTCATCGTTCTATGGCCAGATTGAAAAAAAATTCGCCCGTTTCCTTCTAATACGCAGTGAACACTAATATCAGTTTATACTTGCAGATTCGTGGACCAATTTTGCTGTGGTGTCGCCGCTCTAAGAAGCTCGAGTTTCGAATTCTTCCCGGGGATGATGTTCATCTAGGTCACTTGTTGCCCAGAATGAGATCAAGGTTCCAATGTTGCCGTTCAAATCCCAGACCTGATCAGAAAAACTTAATCGCCTCTGTAATATACACCTAACATGCTATGATTTTACATATGTATATTACTGGGTCAGGATTGAACGATAGAAAAAGAAGTCATAAGTATGTGGTGCATAATGAAATTGCAGTAAGTAAGATGGGAGATACATTCCAGAATACAAACCCGACCACGGGTATCATACTGATGCGTGCGACCAATGCGAAGGGTGCCAACCGGCTGAAGTCCAATCAGTAATACTATGTGGTGATGATCGAACCATCCACTATCACATTCGGAGACCTAAGATCTCCGTACACAAAATGCATAGCGTCGTTTCATGGCAAGCGATCGAAGAAGGACTCAAGGCACTCATCCGTAAGACGCCAGCGCAGGACGTCACGGTAGTAGTCGTTAACCTCTCCAATACTGGAAAACGGGAGAATCAGATTTTGCCATTTCATTGTTGTATTGTAAGAGAACCCTGAGTCCAGATTTTTCCAGAATGATAATGCGAGTATGAGGACATGATACCTATTAATCTATTATACTACAGGCAGAGAACATGGCAGACGAAATTTGCTTCAAACCCAGCAAGACCTAGGTTCTTCTCAAGAGTGTCACAAGGCCTGTCACGGTTCATTCTGTGAGATCCGTCCTTGAACAAGATAAAAATCTCAAACTTGCGATGATCATATTGTAATGCAAGATGTTGGTGAAACCCGAAGGCGTCCGGTCATTTCCATGGCGGTAGGAGATATCTGATATGTTTCAGTCGAAGAAAACTGGCTTTTCCTATCAAGTTATCCTTGTCGATCAGTGATTAAATCATCTCGTTGTGGTTATGCTGCTCCAAGAGGCCGGAGGATTTCCTCAGGGACAGAATACCCATGGAGTATCGAATGCCTTTTTGCCAAACAATTTAGATATCAATGTACTGGCCGGAATCCAAGACGTCACGAATGGCTACAAAGATGATAAAGTTACATATATGTATCATTGAATACTGACGTGAATTTTCGAAACAAATATGAGAAAAGAAGCCATAACGATACATACATGAAAGTTGTCAATTGCGACAGAATCATTGTAGCACGTTGAAAATGAGAAAAATCTCGTGGTGCATGTCACGATGTAATGGAGGTGGAAGAGGACGTGCTCGCAAACATCCCCTTGAGCACTTCCTGACGTAGATGTTTCAGCGCCAGTTTCTGTCCATGCTATCTTCGGGTTCGGCCCTCGCGGTCAAGGAAAGACTGCCATTCCTCATAAAGGGCTACCAAAGACTGATCCAATGCATCGGTCGGTTGGTTCACGACAATGCAATCCAGCCGTGCAAGCTGAATTTTTTCTAATTTGCCCACCATCCGGGTGTACCTCATTCTGAAGTTCGGATTGTTTCCAATTCGGCGACATATGTCGAGACTTGGAAGAGGAGGGATAGGAAGAGCATTCAAGGAATGCAAGGTACAACCTGCATTCATTGATATTGATTGCAAGACTTATCTAGATAGAATGAAAACCCTACCAGAATTGAGCATTAGGCCCTGCTTGGAATTTAGAGTTTGTGGCTCTAATACAGGTGCTTCGCGGCGGTCGACACTTCTCCAGCGCTCAAGACGCTCATTGATAGCGTTTTCTAGCTTCTGCAGTGCTTCTTCGATGACGACAATGATTTGCTTCCTTGCTGCTTTAATTTCCCGTTCGCCAAAGCTCTCGATAGCGTCGACATCCGCCTGGAGTTTGATAAGAGCTTCCTTATACTCGCGGACGGGTTTATTGTTGGCGTTGAAGGCAAGGAATCCGATTGGAGAGTTGTCGGCGACGTCGGGCTCGTTAGTGAAATCGAGATGTCCCGGGAGCATGAACTCTGCCTGAAGCCTGCGAAATGTTTTTTGGGCCTTTTTGATCTTAGAGGGAGATGTCGCGGACCCAAGAGTCTTGACTGGTATTTCATTCCGTGCCGATAGCCTATGTTCGACATTAGAAAGCTTCTCGTTCAGGTGAGCAGGTGGAAATTGTTCAAGGTTGATATGAGACCTGCCTGATGAGATTCAAGCCTTTTTTTCTTCTCAGCGGCAAGACGAGATGCTTGAGCACTAGCAGTGCAAAAACCTTTTCGCTTAAAATTACCGCCACATAACATCTGCATCAAGTACAACGAGTAAATCACGTTATAGATCTCACCTCGGGTTCATTGTGGACTGTCCGAAACGTCCTAAAATCAAATTTGATCGAGGCGGAAAAGTATTACTGACCAGATCCAACTTACTTTTCAACTGGGGAACGGCTCTGGACACGCACAACCTCATAGCGAACCCTGTTGTTACCGGCAGAATTCGCGCCGTTAACAGCCGGAACCGTCTGCTGGAGGCGGTAGCCTGAAGACATTCGAGAGGTCAAAGGAAATGAGTGGGAAATTGGAGGACGTGACTCATGCGATAAGAACAAATCTCCATACTTAGATCCCTTTCTTGGACGTCAAAGCTTCTACATGGGGTTGGCTGTGTATAGTGCGCTCGTACTGACTACCTTATATCCACAGCCTCCGAGTCTAAACAGACAGTTCGTGAGTTTCATTAATAGCAATATGATGATACAGCTGTTAGTAGTCCGACGACATTTGTGGGATGAGTTGACTCGGATGGAGATAAGCCGCAACAGTATTGATCTTTGTGGCTGTGATTGTGATGCAACCCCATTGAAACCAGCAGATACTTACGTATACTCGAAAGACACAGATTTTGTGAATGCCACACGTGCTTGAACCCGTGGACAAGTACAGTTGGCAATCAATGATTATAGAATCCACTTTTGCTGTCAAGGGCCGAGCCTCCGTAAACCGTGACTATTCTCTCTACGAGGACCTCATTATGAAAGATGGTTACGAGTCTCGACCTTCCACATCGAGTTGGTGTGCCGGTCTGATCCGAAGAACGGAATACAGCCGAGTGGTATTCTACATGCTCAATGTCCAATTTCCGGGGAGCGTCAAGACTCCTGTTGGTTAAATCCAGACGATTCCAGATTATCTTAAAACAAGACAACTCAATAGGCCACTGATCCCACGAAGTAGGGTCATACAAAACCGGACGGAAAATTCTGTAAAAGTTCCAAACCAGCATTTTCATACCTAGAACTGTCAATGGGAATGTTAGTAGCAATGAACGCCAAATAGAAGGATGTCAAGATTGAGTTGGGGGGCCCCTCTCCTATGCGAATGGATGGTATCAATGGAGTATGTGTGATATGAGATGTGACAATCCCTGGTTTGTACAACGAAAGATGGGAGACAACAGCAAGCGACTTCAAATTCGATAGGTCGTCACACTGATTTCTAGGATTTCAACGTGGGTCCCGAGCTGCCGCAAAGTTAAGATTAATTTCTCTGGCTTCAAGACAGAGGACGCTCTTTGAAACCAGAGCTTGAGGTCGTATTTTACGATTACCCGCAAATAAATGGGCAAGGTATGGTAGGCCATGATACGTATCTCAAACAGGAAGGACGTCTAAGGGAATGGGCTCCACGTACTGTCGTACAGGGCTGTCAGTAAAAGCAGACCGGATTCGCAGTGTCGTCAGGCCAGGTCATTGTCTCAGAGCAGGAATGAACTATGGCAATGAAACAAAGCGTGCGTAGATGTCGAGAATCGATAGTCGAGGAAACGAAGGTGAAATGGAGATTGCTGCCAAGACGCTCTCGGTACCACTAGATCCTGTGTTGATACTCTCCAGTGTTTAGGAATGCAAAACCGTAAGGGTACTCAAGCCGGTACAGGTGATTGATGATGACTCGCGTTACATTTGAAAGACGCTGGCTGGCATAGGAGTCGGTCTCGTTTCCCCTTGTGGTATATTGTGCCAAGTGACATCGTCTCCCCGAGTTTCGAGCTGAAAATGTTCCAGAGACAAGGAACACAAAATGGCCATCCTTGATGGAGTGGACCTGATAGAATGTATGACAAGACTCTCAAGGTCGGTGAGAAGTGGTAGAATGCGGAAAAATGATATCTCCCTCGAAAAGAAGAGATTGAGCAATAGATGTTAGGGAACGGTAAAAGAGACTACCGCAATGCTATCTTACCAACTGGTAGACCTATTGTCCGAATTTTGATGTATTAGGGTCCTGTGTTTTTAGACTCCACGTCGAGATTTCAAACACATTATTCGTCTTCTTGTGAGAACGTACCTTAGTATTGAACAAACTGTCAAATGCCCATAATCGGATCTAAACCTCGAGGCCGTACACGCTCGAATCAAGTGGGTAAAGCGAAACAAGGCAGAAACAATGATGACTACAGTGTACTGTTCAAGGGACATTGACGTAACGTATTGACAAGTGTGAAAATGTCGAGATTATTGGCCATATGAGAGATGCGACGTTCAAACTATCAGTCTTAGCGTGAAAGTTTGGAAGCGTCAACGCCCGAATACCAGTAGCCTGCCGATCGCGGCATCCTTTGAATAATATATACCGGCAAAACAAGACTTGCAAATGGTATAGGGCATCATGCATCAGCGCTGAACGGCTCAGTAGCAGTGAAGTCGGAAGGGAGGCCGTGTGACAAATTGATTTTGGGTCTTCCCCACTCATGACCAAGCCAATCGGCATCTTCAAATCATCGTTTCGTCCACCCAGATTCTACGTCGGAACTTCTAGACGATATAGTGACCAACCCGCAGCTCATTCTTCGATCAACGCTGACCTTGAAGCTGCGCGTCGTAGAAGGAGGACAGAATGGAAACGGAAACAAGGAGTCGGTGATTACTTACGGGGTCAAAATCTATCGAACTAATTGCCAGAAATCAGGGACAATCCTTTCTAGATCATCTTATTTTGACTGTTCGAGGAGGTGCGCAGTACACAAATTTATATCCTACGCGTTTTAAATGTTTGGACAAGGTAACGGTGGGAACGGGTGCGCGGCATTCCATCGAGAGAAGTACAAACCTTTTGGACCTCCTTCGGGTGGAGATGGCGGACGCGGGGGCGATGTTTACATTCTACCGACTTCTAGTCTAACAACTCTTTCCTCAGTCCCTAATCGAGTTATCGGCCAACCAGGAGGACATGGTCAAGGAACGTGGCAAAATGGCAAGAACGGCGAACCAACTATCATCAAAGTCCCTTTAGGTACCGTCGTTCGAGAGTTACCACGAGACGACCCGCGACGCTCGAAGGACGAATGGGAGGCTGAAGAAGAATCTACTGCAGGACTCCCACCATTGGAAAAACGCGACAAAATGCGTGAGAATAGATGGCTTCATTACCCTCGCTCTGGAGGGACCAACGTACAGAGGGACTCCTTCAAAGAAGCTGAGGCTGTCCTTTACAAACAGGAAAGAGAGAGACGGATATTGAGGCGGAAGAAGGCTCTTACACCCATTCACCTAGACCTCGACAAGGAAGAGGTGCTAGAACGTCCCGTGGATGCCCCCTTGGGCAGCAAGCAACCAGAACCAACTGGTTTTCTCATCGCCTCGGGAGGTTCAGGTGGTCTGGGAAATCCTCATTTCACATCTACTGTGAACCGTTCACCAAAGTTTGCGTCAAAAGGACAAGAGGGCGAGCGCATTACTTTTTCTCTTGAACTTAAGCTTATTGCAGACATTGGTCTCGTTGGGATGCCGAACGCGGGGAAGAGCACCTTGTTGCGTGCTCTTACAGGTGGACGAGCGAAGACTGAAGTTGCTGGTTATGCATTCACGACGCTGAATCCGGTTGTGGGTGTCGTTCGTGTTGCCGAAGACGGTACTTTTGAGGGCGGGATCTCAGGCAACCATATTTATGATGAGACCCAGGTAGAAGAGGAGCAACTACGGGAACGTATGGAGCAGGGAGAGCTTGCGAGCGTCCTGACACGAAACCAAAACCCAGAGGAACCTCAGGAGGATGAGATTGCACCGCGGCCCGGCCACCGCTTCGATCTCGTTGAAGACTTCCGATTCACTATTTCTGACAATCCTGGCCTTATATCCCAAGCGGCCGAAAATGTTGGCCTGGGACATTCTTTCCTGCGATCTATAGAACGCTCGCTTGCCCTTGTCTACGTCGTGGACCTCTCGGGCCCTACACCTTGGGATGATCTTAGGGTGCTGCGTGACGAATTAGAGCAATATCAGCCTGGCATGAGCACAAAGGCTCGAATGGTGATTGCAAATAAAGCCGACCTTGCTGGAGACCCCGCAGCCGTCGAGGAAGCGAAGCGAAAACTCAGCATCCTGCAGCGTTTTGTCAATGCGCAAATGATCGTTCATGAGGGCTCAGACGACGCCTTTACTTTAGACGTTGTTCCGACGTCAGCAAAGTTCAGTCAGAACCTAGTCAAGGTCGTCGGGCTCATGCGGTCCTATGTCGAAGAAGCTAGAGAACACAGTAGACTTTCCTACTTTGTTATGTCATAGACCCCATTTTGGAGAATAAGCTGCATAACTAGTACACATAATCTAATTCGCATGTACATCTAGGTCTCATAATTCTAGTATAAGCCACGACGAGTCGGTTTAGCAAGTCCACAAAGCCTCCGAATCGGATACCACAGCAACGGATCAGACAGAAACGTGTCAGGTTTCGATTGTGAAACAGTAGATTCAGCGAAGGTGCCGGCGAACTATTCGGTTATTTCGGCCGGTCAAGAGGAACTTCACTCTGAATGACGCAAGACATAGATCAGCGTAATTATGTAGATCCGGCGACAACGATGCACCCATCGCGAATCGAGATAGAATACCTGAATTGAGAGGCACGGTCACAATCCATCATCACTATCGATGGTGAAGTGGGCTGGACTTAGGTCAGGATGTTGTTGCCAGTATTGTGTAGTCGCGGATCCGTATATCTGGAGAAGCGATCTAGGCTTACCTTAGAACTTCTTGATGCACAGTTATTAGGGACATCGAGACTCGCAATGGGTCCCGTGGTCATTCAGGAGGTAGGTACAACCATTCAAGATGTCGGTGCTTCGATAGTGTGATTTATAACGTTACTCGGAGCTCTACGAGCAGGTTCAGTTGTGATCCTTTTCCACTACTCGGGGCATCGATTACTGCGACTGCGCGTGTGGCTCCATGAACGTCAATTTTAGATGCTTCAGGGCCGCTGAGGCTCGTGTTCTCGATGTCTCTCCACATTAGATCACAGGGTCTGATGATTATCTCGCTCCAAGATGAGAGCTCTCATTCTTCACATGACTTTTTGGACCGATTCCAGGTCGATCAAGGTGACAAGAGACGAAGCAGACCCTGAGAGGAAAAAAGTTCACAGTCAGTTCACGGAGTGCAGGGTCGAAAAATAACTATACCTTTGCACAGCACAAAAACCACGGCACTTGAAAACTTTGCAGCCTGCAATGTTACTCCGGCTCGCCCTGCTTTACTGATCCTGCAAACACGGCAGAAGAATGAAACCATCCTTTCCTGGCCAATGCTTGACACGAAGATGTGACATGTCTAGATACTTATCTTGCTCAATCGAAAGCATGTTCGACGTGAGGGCGCCACAGCTTGACATCGAATTAGATGAAACCTCCTTTACGAAAATCGATCACGTTAGGCTTTGATAGTGACTGAAGATACTTGACATTTAAGCACTCGGTGATAGATGTCTCAGCGCATTCCACGTAACCCGTACATTACTTCCCTGTCGAGATAGATAGGTTCGAACGTTATATCTAGAATTGATTGCCCTCCATCACCTAAAGTGATCTCGTACACGAGATCGGAACACGTCTCAATCACAGGGATGAATCCGGTCTGATGGCAATCTACGTACAACATGTGTCCAGACCACTTATCTATCCATGATCTCGGCGAGTCTTTGTGACAATCGGTATCGATAACTTGTGTGCGAGTGTCTTCAGATATTTTCAGCACCGGAGTCTGATAACGACAGATCTATATATCTTAAAATGAGGTGTTAACTAGGGCAAAGCACGTAAATAGCACCTTGAACATGAGGAGAATGGAGCATCAAAAAGACCGCCAACAGCAATCAATCACGTACCATGTGTCGCTCTTTGTGACAGGAAAGCTTAAAACATACCAGATTCTTTTAACACCATGGACTCGGAGATCAGACAAGGTAAGAAATGTAGCATGATATCCCCGTATTTGGATCTTCGCGTTTAGGGGAAAACTCGAACGTTGAGGTTTCAAATATGATAGAAGCAGGATGTACGCATGCACGTCAGTTGGTACCAAGATAGGCATGGTAATTGAAACAGAGGACGGAGGCACCTTAGTGGACGGATCGGCAAAATGCCTGAGAAAGTGTCCTGTTATCACACCCGAATTAAAATCTCGATGCAGAAAAATGTTGTTTGAAATGACTGAGTGCCACCACATTACACTCGAAGCCGTCCTGCGGATTCGGCAGATAGATGCAAGATATCAACGTACCTTGACCAGGTGACGATGCGAGAAAACCAACACAGGGGATGAAGACAGGAGATTTCAGCCTCCCATGTTCATATCATACAGACAAAAGAAACATGAGACAGACGTCTTTCTGTCTCCTACGTAGGTATGGGTCATCAGCCTATAACGTTCAGGTGGTCACCATTCATGGAGGTCTCGGCGAGTGTTCGAATCAATATTGTTTTTCAGCACGTACACGAATCTCCCGTGCATCTTAGGGTTTTCTAACAAGCTGACATCGGCGCCGGGAAGTTGTAACTCTACTTCCATCAGGTCAAATCTGGGTAAAGGATACAAGGAACACCGAGGAATTGGGCTCAAGAGCAGATCAGCGATTATAATGGTGGGAAAAAGAGACGGAGAGCCCCTGCGCTTTGAGTCTATTTGGACACACCCAAACTTCAGGCAGCATATGTAACAAGTGTTTCGCGTAGAAATTGTCTCGCCGATTTTCGAACTATAAGATTGCACAACCCCTTTTTGCTGCGGATAAGTATATTGCTTGAGCTTGATAAAGTTGTGTCAGCAGTGTATACCGTAATCCATACGAAATTTTGCCGGCCTTGGCAGTTGATCAGGTGAGCTTATTTTGCTCCTGGATGAATTTTCAATCGAGAAAACAAGAGTTCGAAGGGAAGTAGTTCAAAGGGAGATCGCTAGTTCTCAGGGGCCAAACAGCATGTACAAAGTAATTGTATGTACACTATCGACAATCGGTGCCCACAGAAAGCCCTCCAATAATTCTTGTGATCAGATTGTCAATTTCCAATGATGGTCCAGTCATCAATGAACAAAATGACTACGCACCCATGTGTTGCGGCTCATAAGTCTTCTACTTACAAGTACATCTATCGAAATGTGCACATGGTCCTGCCTTCAAGCCAATTGTTACGTATTCTAGAACAATTATGCTGTGAACCGACAGTGCATTACCTGTTCACTCCTCAGGGACCTGCAGGCTATTTTCATATCCACCGAGGCGATGCTCATTGCTATCGTTGTGATATGGGCAGTGTCAAGCTCACCACCGTCAATCCAGCCTTTACCGAGGTGTGAATTGAAACTTGATTGAAACGGTAACTGAATTCTATAGAACCGATGTCACTGGTATGAGCCCCGTGCAATTTTCAAATCTTGAAATTATGCCGCAAGCGAGAGAAGCATCTCTGCAAGTTGTTTTACTATTGAACTTCTGGAATTCTTTTTGCTAATTTTTTCGGTATACATAATAAGGTGGACGTAAGTTCCTTATCGAACGTTTTACGAGACTCACCCCGATTAAATCTACATCATTCTGTGTCGTTATCTGTAAATTCTCCTCGTTCCTGCGTCTTGTCAGAAAATCAAAAACAAAATAAAAAGACATCAAATCAAAATATGATGAATTTACGTTGCATTCCGGAGAGAGCTGAAAAATGATAGAGATAAGTGTCCAGGCCTGGATATCCTTCCGTATCAGACACCTGTTTCTATTGTATGTAATAATGCAGGAGTAGGAAGTGAAATTGCGGCATGTTGACGGCTAACGGCAGGATGCCGCCGGTATCATGCACAACTTTGTATCCCAAGTCGGGTTCTCCCTGATGAAGGTCCGATTTTGTGTTTTAGTCGAGGAGCTGCTTCGGACCGAGATGATTATTTTTTCTCAGAATTATCCAAAGTTTTTTTTTGTGGTATCCATATCAGATTCGCCACAGGTGTAACTACGACACATGGTCTTGCTCTGCGGTGTTAATGTGAATAGGCACAATCTTTTTGTATTTGGGCCCTTGCGGTATGGATAATCACTTTTGAAAATGCAGGGGCACACTGACCGGATATTCCCTTTCAAGGGGGGGGGGGTTCCTGTGATAGACTTTCAATTCTTTCACAAACGTTGCCGCCGGATCTGACGAAGCAAGTCATTTCGTGTCCGTCATGTTTGGCTAAGTAAGTTTCGGATCCAGAATCAAGGGACCCAGTCAGAAGCATTTGGAAAGCGATTGTCGTGCTGCGTGTGCTTAATGTGCTTGAATGGCTGAGGCTCTGGCGTTTCCGTGGTCAAAAGACCCCGAAACAGTCCACGGACCGGATCCTTGCTCGTAAGCGAGAGGACCTTTTCATGTGCAATTTAGGCAAGAGATGATTCGTCTTGATTAGGATTCTGGAATATTCCGTTAGAGAGCGAAAACCTTGGATTTTTGCACCCGAATACACTGGTGAAAGATGGGCCGTTAGAAGTCATACTGTTATGCCGAGTTACTCTGAAGGTCCACGGATATGAAGGAGTGCAATCAAAAATGAAACTGTTCCTGTACGCCTCAATAGAAGATTTTCGACGCCAGGAAAGATCAATGCAAAGAGCTGGGGCCGTTGTGTGCAGCTCATGGGACCACGCACATGGGTTGAGGGAGTATACCCATTCCGGCACCATGGAACAATGTCGGGTCACGAGTCAAAATTGGAACATGCTGGGCACTTTACCCCAAAAGGCACAGATCTTCCCATCGAGCGAGATTTGGAGTGCGCAGGGTCGGGTCCTCGAATTCGGGCATGAGGTGATTGGAGGCTGCGGCAAACGCCAGAAGTTTATAGATGATAGAGCTGTGTAAAAATAAGTAAGAGCACCTCTTTCCTAACAGACGCGTACGTAGAAGGACCCTGCGGACGATTGGCGACAGCGAGGCCTTGGACTATTTAAGATGAAATCACAGACCGCCGAATCGGGTCAGGACCAAGAGCCAGGACGCAAACCCAGTTCCGACTCGGATATGCAGGGACAGCTCGAGCACCATGAAAACCAAGTCTACTCTCGAGGCTCTTCCTCCACGACAGCTGCCATGGACGACCCACAGCCTGTCCCACCGCCCCCATCTACTGCACCGTACGTCGAGCACCCACATCCGCCGTCTCGTCCTTACTCTTTGTATCTTACAGCCAGATTCGCTCCAGGATTACCGTCGTCTGTGCCGAGGTCTGTCACCCCACATTTACCTCCCTTATCAGCTCATCTTTAGATACAGTGTAAGCGTCTCAAGCTCAAATGCGACAGACGTACTCCCTGTGGGAGCTGTACAAAGCGTGATACCGTGTCGCGTTGTATCTACTCTCCAGCGGCCGCAGAAAAGGTCGACTTGCATTCTATTAATAACCGTCTCATTCAGGTTGAAACCATTCTTTCTATGATGACTGCTGGCAAGACGCCACCACCGTTTCAGTCCTCGTATCCATTCGCCCAGGTCCCTATGGGTCATTCGCATTCTGCGACAGCTCGACCGAGTCATGTCGCCTCCAACACTGCCTCGCCTATTTCCATTCGCATGGACGACCTTATAGATATATGGTTGGCACATTGTCAACTAGATGTCTTTGCGCCTGGTCATCAGGCGTCCCTGAGATCAGAAACACCGCAGCACGGCCCTTCTGTCAAGCTGGAACAATTACCTATTGATTTTTTGCATCTCTCTGACGCTGGTTTGCACTACGAAGATACGATTCCTATTGAACAGGGCCCGTCGGTCAGCTCAAATGACGTTTCCACTACTCAACAAAGGTTACCTTCTCTGCACCTATATCATACACAATACCAAGAGGAGTCTACGTACATCTCCCAGGATACCTACCTGTGCGATCACACAGCCCCACAGGTGCTATCCTCTGTTCCTTCGTCAGGACAGCCGTCTGTAACGCCCGTAATATTTGCTCACCTCCCACCCCCAGCTGTACGTATACGACTCCTGACTCGCGCCCGCTCAGCAGCCCCACACCTTTCTCTCTTAGTCCATTGGACAAGGGTTGCTGATCTTGCTGGTATCGGTGTTGCCGCTACCAGAACAGAGAAGGATCGTCGGAGGTCCTCAGCTGATGCTCGTGCAGCGTCCCGCTCTCCGTCACCGTCGCACGTGCCTTTCAATTCTGCACCCAGTCTGCCCCTATTCGCCTGCATGTGCTATTTGCTTGCTCTTGGAGTACTGGAGTCTCCGGGTGATACATTAGAGGATCATTCCTTCTTGTACGCACTGGCCGGACAGGCGGTGGGTGTCTGGGAGGGATACACAAGTTCCCGGGATGTAAAAGATGAAGAGACTTGTCTGGATAGTGTCGACGTTTCGGTGAACGCGGTTAACGCGAAGCAAGCTGAGAAGGAGAGGGATGATTTAAACTATGTTGTGGCTTTGCTCCTTCAAGCCAAGTATCTACTGCGTACCGGGCCTGCAACGTCTTCGAGGATCCTGTCGGAGGCCGTCTTTCCTCTGGTATGCTCATTTTTGTCGGAACGTTCCTGGCAGGACGTTGACTTGCCTGTTTTCTTCTCCAGATTGGCAAGCTCGTTAATACCGCACGCGGACTTGGACTTGCGTGTGATCCGGAATCAGAAACAAGAGTACGAAAGAATGTGAAGGCCGAAGAGAGACGAAGGGCAATTTGGTGGGATATTATGTTCTATGACATGTGAGTTTAAGTCACCTGTGAGTCTTTGGAAAGTGATACAAGAAGTATTCCAGTTTCACGTCCGATGTTCTGGGGCAAACACCACTCATCACTTTGAATTCGTACAACACTCGAATTCCTGCTATTGCGTGTTCTCCCTCGCATCCATCAAGCTCTCGTGACAAGCAATTTGGTGAAAGTGCAGACGAAGACGAGAGTGATTCATCCGATGAACGTGGAGACGAAGATGAGCGACGCCCATTGTTTGACAAAGCCAATGGCCTTTCCAAGGCACGGGTACCTCCGCGTCTTATTGCTCCGCCAAAAACAAAAATCAAGACGAAAGTATCATCTATACCAGATGACGCAGACACAGGTTTCTTCGGCGTTCGCTGTCGGTACGTTCCCTCTATCAACTTTCCCGTCGGTCTTCCTTGACACCTGGACTTTACCTTAGTCTCACCCGCCTAGCCCAAACTCTCAAACACCGTCTCGCTTATCCTGGTTGCAATTGCTGCACCTGTGGGAGTGGCTACACCCTCGACCAAGCTGCAAAACTCGAAGCTGAGACCCGCGCGTGGATCGCCTCCCTCCCCTCCTCCCTCCGCCATGATTCATCCTCTTCACCCGACACCAAATCCGAAGAACACGCATTAATCGCCGCCGAGCTCGCTGTTTTCGCGAATCGCATGATTATCTCCGCATATGTACCCCTCATGCGCCCTCCGCAGGAGGGTGCTGCTTCGTCAAGCACGAGTGTGTATTCTGCTGCGCACCCGTGGAGCCCTGCGAGCCGTGCAACGGTCGACGCGGCACAGGGTGTTGTGCGTGCTGCAAGGGTGCAGCATCGTCTTATGCAGGCCGGGAATGGGGCATCGTTCATGTACGGGTTATACCCATTACAGAAGGCGGTGAGTGATGCGTTGGTGATTTGCGCACATTCTGGCTTCGCATCGACCAAGCCCGGGCGTACTGTGGTTCTGGTCGAAGAAGTGAATGTTGCGTTGGAGCTGCTTAGTGCGATTGGTTCTCCAGAGGGCGAGATATCGCGTTTACTTGCGTCGATGAAGAGGAGGATCGAGTCCGGTGATGTGTGTAGGAAGGGCGAGGAGAACACGCTCAAGAGGAAACATGCTGTGCTCGAGGTGCCACAGCCTGTTGAACGGCGAGCTGAGGGCAACGGGCAGATGGAATCAACGTCTACGAGCGCAGACAGCGCCTGCGTGAAGGCGAACAATAAGCTCTCAGCGCGGCCGCAGCAAACTCAAATCCATCGTTCCGTGCTTCCTCCTTCACCGCAGAGGCAGGGCTCTGTTTCCCGTAGCAACAATGGCAATGACAAGAAGCATGTGAAGAACCCTTCGTATCCTGCTATTGGTTTCCGTGACCGAGGAAAGGATAGTGCCCCATGGATGATGAAAAAGATCAATGGGAATAAGACTGAGGGCTCTATACCCGAGCCACAAGTGACTGATACGTCGTCCCCGGAGATCCATGCGAACAATTCTCAGCGACCATCTCCAATTCAGCTTCCTATCAGTCAGGCCATCGTGAACAACGGGCATCGCTCTAGATCTTCCTCTCTCACTCAAACGTCTCGACTGCAAACTAACGAGTATCCTCCACATTCCACCGAGGAGCGGGACGAGGATATGCACACAAATCAGCGTCGGCGAATCAGCGCAAACGATCCCGGCCAGCACCAGACACAACAAAGTGAGCATATCCAACAGTCCTTCATCGTGTCAGGCTCCGCTCCATACATCCGCGGTCAACAATCATCTCGTACTGGGTCGTACGAAGCACCTCATAGCTTTGATCAACCCCACAGGTCCTTCGATCAGGTCTCGTCAAGCAGTGATGGCACCTACGGTGGTCCGCCAAGTCCTTATACCAACTCAAGCAGTGGGCCCTTGTCCACCGCCAGTTCGCCATATGGATCGAGTGGGCATCCGCAGACACCTGTGATGTACCCATCCAGCAATTCACATCATCCAAGCCCGCCAGCCTTTGTCCAGCAGCCTGCTGTCTCTAGTCCACAGGCGTACTACCACATGACCTCGGGATACGAAGCCTCCTCGTACGAGGGACAGGTAGCACAACAGCAGCAAGTTCTCAGAACGGGTACGATGGACAGTCCAATGCCCGTGCCGAATCATGTTCCTACTTCCACTGGCGAAGCAATGATCACTCAAGTATCGCAATCTCTCCCGATTTACGAAAAGACTCAGCAGCAGATTATCTGCGACGGCAAGATGCCCGTGGAACTCGTGCAGCAACAACAGATGCATCATTATCAGGTCGCAAGTGGGCGGGTCACACCGGTCGACCGCCTGCCAATGAATACATCGACACCACAGGCCTGGGCGACAACTCAGTATATGCAACCGCAACACTCGCTCGTCGAACACCAAGACTCTCTATATTGGTCTACGGGCCAACCGTATTATTAGTGAAACGAAACCCTCCTAAGAATCCGACTACCACCTTACCTTACCTCGTGCCTAATCATGATTAAATCCAAACCGTCATTTATTAAATTTTATGCCTCGCCATGCCTCCGTCACTCATTTATGATCTCGTCACATACTTCATCTTCATCTTCTCTCGTATTCATCAAACTTCTGTATCCACTACGTTGCCATTTATGACCTCACGATCATATACCCTCTCCCCCTGACACTCTTTCTGAGCCAGTGGGGCTTTTATACCTGATTTATTGCAGAAAAAAATTCTGCATGTTTTCTGGTAGGTTCTATTGATGATTTGTAGCTTGGGGTCAGCTGATTCAACGTTTTCTGCAGTCTCGGTTGATAATTTTCCTTCGCTCTTTACTCTGGATACTTTTTTCCGATTCTGTCGGGTATGTACACATTATACACTTCTATTGTGGACATCCTATCGTCTGTTGTACAACACATCTATATAAACTAGTGTCTTCGAATACGACACGATTGTAACATTCTCTGGCGTTAAGTGCGTGTCTTTGCTGTACGAAGGGCACATGGTGTAGTTGGTTATCACGCCCGCTTAGCATCTTAGAAAGAGCTTGCGGGCGGTGCCCGGTTCAATTCCGGGTGTGTCCATTTTTTGGCATGTTGTCTCACTTGAATGACGTTGAACGCCTCTCAGCTCTTGCGGTCAACTGTCCATGGAATCTCTTCCCATTGATCTCTCCCATCCCGCTGTACAAGATTATCTCGCTCTCGTTCGTCTTCAAGTTCTCACTCCAATCTCTCTGCTTGTTAACATCGCTGCCCTCGTCGTCTGCACCGTCCTCGCCACCCCTACAATCGCTGAAGTAGCTGATCGCCATCGTACTGCAATTTCCCCTCATCCACCTGCAATCGCGCTCTATGTCTTGGTCATTTTTTTTGGTCAATTAGGCTATTGTCTCCTCCTCATTCTCGCCAGTAAATCCGAGACAAAACATACATTGACCAAAGCAGTCGGTGTATCGCTTGTCCTAGCCAATTGGGTGATGGCATTTTGGGCAATTGCATGGGTCTTTCAGTGGTTCCTAGTCGCGACAATATTCCAGGGCGTCCTTCTTCTCCTATTGTTCTACTCCAACCTTGTACTTTTGGTATATCATCCGCCGACATCAGCGCGTCCCGTAGACACAGCTTTGATTCATGCGCCACTCCGTTTCTTCCTTGCCCTACCTCTCGCTATCTTATTTCCATATTCCCTGTTGTATGTCGTTTCTTGTCAGTACAAACGAGGATATTGACACTGTCTGTAGCGTCGCTCTTGGATTATCCTTTGATCCCACCCCACCTGGTTCGCCACGGCGTTACTCCGCGTGGCACGCGTGGTCGGGATTCGCAGTCGTTATGTCAACTAACTTGTTTGCCCTCATAATTATCGTCCTCAGAAGGGATCTCGTGTGGTGCATCGCTGCGACCTGGCTCTGCGTGAGCATTTGGCTGGACACGCCCAAGCCCGCCCCAGTCTATGTACGTCCTTTGACTCCATGATATCGGAGTAGCTTGACTCATCTGACGTGTACAGATCATAGTCATTACGTTCACTGCAATCCACCCCCTGGCATTCTTCCTTTCGCATGTGTATGATTTCTTCTATGGCCGTCGCCGTCGGGGAGGTGTGGCGCTTCCGCCGGGAGATGATGTGCTTCATCGCGAGGAGACTGAAAGGCTAAGTAACGGGGCGCTCAGGGAAGTTGATGATGATTGGGGTGGGAGGTAGTTTGATTGATCTTCCATGGGTACCTTCGTCAGCGATATCGTGTTACGTCCAAGGCACATGCAACCATACTTGCACTCAAAACTCCCATCTTGCCTCGAGGCCTGGAATTCGTAAAGGAGGTGTCATTCAGTCCTCATTCGTGCGAGAATGAAACATCTCTGTCCGAACTGATGCACCCCTGACACACAGATTATACACGATTCTTGGCGCCGAATACATGCTTTCTACTAAGCCTGATATCTCATCAACAAAACGAGCATTTGACCCACTTAGAACTCGTTGAGGATTAACCATGATTGAATTGTTGAGTGGTAATCTCTCAGACAACGTGATAATAGTCTCCTCTAGCAATAAGGTCAATTATACCAGCTGTTTGAGACACCGTTAGTGATGCTTCTGAGAACCGAAAATGAAAGGCAGTAGGTACAATGCAGGAATCGAATATACCGCATTGGAATTAGAGTTGGTAATTGCCCTCGTTTGTAAGGGGGAGGGAAACACCAGTTTGTCATACATTAAGCAACAACACTCGAGTTGAACGCGAGAAAATATCCCAGGTTTCACAGGATGAGATCCGGTTCAGACTTTTCAATCGTTGGACGCTACGTGGAACGCTAAGTGAGATCATCCCGGACCACAGAACTTATGGAATTTAATCCCAAGAATTACTTGTCAGAACGGTATATGATTGGCTTCTCAGTCATTCAACGCTGCTCACATCAGGCATACATTCTGGTTCAACCCAGTTTGATTTTTGAGATCGTGGAGTATCCTAGAGTATTAGAAAGAACCTGGTGAACATCAGAGGGTACCAGCTTTAGATATGAGCAGAGAGTAGAAATGACAGCAGCGATTGCCCAGCTGTTACTGGCACAGAGTCCCTGGTAGGTTGTATAAGTAGCAAATTTGAAAACGACCTGCGAAGGCGATAATGTCAAGCTGCTGGACGCAACGACAAGCATAGTTTTCTGAAGCGAGCGCAGGGCGAATTCAATCGGAGCTGGTCAATCTATGAAAAAGACTGCATGGGCACATTTGTGAGCCTATCACTCTTCGTTGACGCTTCGGAACCACTGTTCTTGTGTCAAAGTCACGTCGACCTTGGATGTTATTGTCGACTGTAGCTCTTACAAGTTCATGGTATAACAATATTGAGTCTGTCTGACTTGCGCGATCATGGCGGAGTTCTGGTTCATATTCATGAGTGGAATTGTGAAGCATTGCAGCAACCATGCGCTAACCTTTCCTTATAATGTGACATGTCTGAGTACTATCCGTTGACACAGCTAACTGCTTTGCATCAGATAAACAATTGCAGAACGATGACAATCCTACGTTTGCCAAGTCGTTGCCACTACGTAGACTTTACTCTGTGATCAAGGTACCTGATTTCCTTCTACTCTGATCATCAGTCGCAATCAACCATGAGTTGGCTAATCTCTCGTAGACTGTTCACAATATCCAACGTGCATGTAAGTGCTACAACGTCTTATCTGATTTTTCAAAGTCTAGTGACTCAGTAAGGATCCATCACCTGTGGTCTTGTAAGCAATGGCCACCGGTGCCGGTACGTGGTATCTTCGATTCGGAGTTTAGCCACGATTTTAATGGCTACTGTACTATTATCTGTCGTGCACAATGACAACACTGTACTGGCTGTGCTCCTAGCTGAAAGTTTCCTTCATCCATAAAAGTGCTCTATTTTGGCCCCAAATGTTCTCAGCTCATTGATCCCCTCCCGTTTCCTCGTCTTAGTTTTTTCTCAGATGCAGCGCCAAATTGTACGAATCGGCTTTCCGCAGGGTGCCTCTCAGGCACCTCATCCAGTTTCTCCGTGTTCTCAGTCGAAGGTTGAGAAAAATAAGGTCTTCCAGGATGACACTAGCGCGGTCAAGTGAGCTCCAACCCAGTTGGTTGCCCGGGAGGACGAGACTGTCTCGAAGATTGATATGAACACGAATAGCGAGGAAGATGACGTCGTCTCGACGATTGACCAAGCGCACAAGTATCCCGGAATTACGGAGACCTCTATGACTGATAGGCGAACAAGTGCCCAGGAGAACGAGATTATCTCTATGGTTGATTAAGTGCACAAGTACTCAGGTTGCTCGATTCTCTTTCCCTGAACTATGATGCATACGGGTCCGGCTTCAACGAGGTGTCAATGACAATGACAATGCACACAGCCTAGGACCTTTTATCTCAATCCACGAGATCTGAAACTGCGAGAGTCGCTGCAGTTCGCTACGGACAATGGCAGAGCCGTGGTCGTCCAAGGTGTATGAAGTTCGTCCCGAAATCGATGGACAATACAGTAGCATGGGAGTTATGGCGTACAAAGTCTTGTGTAGATCCTCTATTGAAAGTTGGGCGTCATACGTTATGCGCTTGGAGGCTTCCCTTCAGGAGCGACCATTTGGTTGAAATGGGTGGCGCAGCTGGCGCATGAGCCTCTGCTCATCTTTATAGAGATAATCATCCTCCTCTTCTAGAGACGACAAGATTAGCAGCTATACACGCTGCTGGTGTCATATATCGTAAACTCAAGCCTGAAAATATCTTCGGCGACGTCGGATGCTCGTACACTCATCCTAGTGGCAAGGTCATCAGTCGTCTCGGTACATCTAGCTAGGACTTGAACGGCCCATGGCCTCACCAAGCGCCTAAAATGCTTCGCAATGACCACCTTCCTCTTGACATAAAGAGAAGATATTCACACCAAGTCGAACTTTGGGCTTTACGCCTCATCATTTCTGAACAGAGCAGAATGTCCATCATCCAGTGGTAAATGGATTCATCCTTTACGAGCCAAGGATACCTTTACGATCCATGGGTACCCTTACGAGCCATGGATACCTTTTACGAGCCATGGATACCTTTGCGAGCCATGGATACCTTTACGAGCCATGGATACCTTTACGAGCCATGGATACCTCTACAAATCTTACCTAGTGTCTCTTTGGGGACGAGACCGACTTGTGGAAGTATATCCGTTATCAATGAATGGAGCACAGAGACCGACTATATCTTCCCGAGGGTTCGACAGGAAAGTTTCACCATCAGCACGTTCTCTGATTTTAGGGGTGCGTGATGTTTCCATTTGCTAATCAAAAAAGGTAGATGAGTTGAAACACCCTGTTCCGGAACTCCGTTTTGATCATACGCAAATCCGTGCTCACCCATATTTCTTGGGACCCAGCAGGTTTGCACTTTCGCAGTGTCAGACTGTGGTTCCTCACACCTTCTACAGTTACATGTATAACGAGTACCACGCTATCGAGAAATGTGGCAAGGGTAAGTTTCCCCACGCTTCGATTCTTCTCACCCGCAATCGGTCCAGATCTCAATCAACTTCATTTCTATTGGAACGACGTCCCCTCCGAACGACTGAGGCACTGTGGCAGCGGCGATCAAGATGTTTTCTTTCCAGTCCTCCTTGGTCCCAATGAATACACAGACATTAACTACACTTAGATCAACCCTCTTGGACATTGGGGAACTGTCTGTGAGAACCTCTAGCGGAGCACGGTACTTCTGCACAATTCTTTTGCTCGTACCTTAACTTCTCGTTTGTATTGTCTCTTGACATTGGATACTGCCATTATCTTTCATATTTTTTTGCAATCTATATATTAACTTTCGATTACATGCCTGGGACTGGGATTCATACTACTGAGGCGTTAGCGATTGCTCAACATCGCAGCATTCGAGTGAAATGCTTCCCTGAGAATTCTAGAAACATGCGCAGATGACTTCCTTTTAATTCGCGTTGCGACGTCCGATATGGAAGGGTAACGGGTGTCGCGAAGTCGAGGATTTGGACGATAGAACTCTTCAGAGTCATTCTAATCTCAATTCAAAGTTTGTAAGGATACTATACTAGACATAAGTCGTTACGTAGGAATGAGATTCACAGCGAGGAGTCTTTCGCACAGCGTGTTTCCAGTTGCCATACTAGCTTCAAGAGTGAGCTCGAGGGAAACGCCTGCAACTTTAGTTGCAGCACAAGAGCTCACGGACCTCCTTTGATAACAGAATTGAGATCAGTGCCACCTGTGAGCAATCAATAACAGCAGTTCCTCATGTTCTAGCAATAACAAGCGAGAAATTACGAGTATGACATTAAACTATACTGAAATGCGTATGCAGGTCTAGTGTACAGAGGTTTGACCAGGAATGCAGTGCATGTCGCTGATTTAACAGAGTAGGTCTCTTATGTTATCCAAGAATTGGGAATCCAGGACCAGACGAGAACGAAAGAGTAAGGGCAGACAAGTGACTGGAATGAAAGATTCAACGAGGTGGTGGTCTAGCATCCACACCGTGGAGGAGACGGACGAAATAATCAAGGCAAGTCAAAGCATCACACAGGGTGTTGCGAAATGTGCCAATCAACTGAAGGAGCGTAGGGCCGAGGCTATGGTCGACTAATTCAAGGTGTCAGATCCAGAATAATAGAAGGAAGTGAAAGTATCAAAATTATGGGCAAGAATGGATGTAGAATCAGAAGCAATGATGTGTTAGAAGGCACAGCCTGTCCCGAAATCATGCCTCAGCTGCCGTCGGCGCCCGCAAATGGGCGGAGCTTCTCCAGTACATCATCCATGGTACCCGACTTGTGCAGTACCTGAGCAATAGAAGGCGGACGTCCACGCTTGAGATTCGCCGCATATGCACCTGTTGCACCGGAGGACGCAGACGATGAGAAAGAGGATGCTGAGACGCGCTTGGATGGCCGGACGACGTCATAAGATTTCTTTTCGGGCTCCGTCTCCCACTCCGATGCCGAGTCACACGTACGGGACGTCGAAATGCGCGGCAACGCTACTCTCGAAGATGTGACCACGGATATCTCTGGGATCGCGGATAAGGATGAGTGGGTAAGAGAAGGGCTGGGAGGTAGGAGAGATGAACTTGATGAGGTTGCGACGGATGACGAGAGGGAGTAAACTGAAGTTCTTTGGTCCGAGAGGCTACTGTCAAAGGCTGGCCCGCGACTCGAAGCCTTGCTTGATATCGATGACCGATAGTAGCTCGATTCACCAAGGGTCAGCGGGCGCAGACCTCGCTTCATGCGGACAGATCCCCCTGAGCCAGGCACGGACTCAGCTCCTGAGGGCGACTCTGCACCAGAATCATCCCCTTGCTGAATCAGGTGGGATGACATCTTACTCGAAGCCACAGAAGGGCTTCTCTGGATGCATGGTCCTGGTATTCTGGTGTAGTCCAGGTCATCATCAAGGGGAGGTTGAGTACCGTGGTTCTTGAGCATCCAAGTGAAGCCTTGGATTTCTTTGTCTTTCCGGGCGACTTCCGTAATTAGCGCCGTAATCTTCTTTTCGAGCGCGGCCTTCTCTACTGCATGGCTCTTGGTGACTTCAACCAGGTGGGTCGTCAACTCGGCATATTGCTGATTACGCTGCGCCAAAGCTTCCTTGAGCTGCCCCACTGTCATTCCATCTAGATCAGAACTTTCCTTGTTCGAGCTCTTTTTGACAACATGGTTCTCGCCAGAGAGCTTGGGACTCTGCTTTGGTGACCACGCACGGGCGGTGATCGTGGCGGCTGTCACAGGAGACAGTGGCACTGACCCTGTCGTATTGGCCCGGGGACGCGTGATGATCGAGGGGCGAGGTGGTACCATCGCCGATTTTGGGGAAGATGGAGAAATCGGACTTGTAGGGGGGCTGTTCTTCATGGCAGGAGGGTCGGGAAGCGGAATAGAAGGGGGATCAGTTGCGCGAGTGTCCTTGATAGCTGAGGATGTTCTCAACCGATGGCGAGGAGTCGGCGATGCAGCTTTGATGGGCGGAGGTGGTGGAGTGATATCTATCGTAGGAGGAAGGTCCTTTGGACGTAGGTGTAGCACAGACTCATCCGCATAATCCTCTGGCGTAGGATCTTCTGCTAATTTCGGAACTAGCGCGCGTTTTGAAAGTTTAGAAGATTTACTACCATCAGACAATCGCGGAGAGTCCCGTTCTCTCGTCTCGTTCCGGGAGGAGCTTGGTAGACGGCTGCAAAGGGAGTTCGGAGAGGAAGGTAATCGAGGAATGGAAGGGGAAGACGGGATCAATGGGACATTGGGCTCAGTTTTGTTGTAATGGTCGCGATACTCTGACGCCGGCGTCGACGGAAGACGTCTTGCTATTGTAGCCTTTCTCGCTTTAGAAAGCGTGAATATATTGCTGTACGCTTCTAAATTGTCGGGCGCTGATGCGATCGTGATCACGGCACTACCAGGTGTGGATGGAGGTATGATGCTGGCGGCGGTGGCGATTGTACGACTTTCAGCAGGAGGAAAAAGCCTGTCTGTGTTGTTCCCATCGCTGGAAGTCACTTTTGTCGACTGTGAAGAGGGCACCTTGCGTAACTTCGAGTTACTGAAATGAGCTACAAACTTGGAGCCCAGGGACGGTGAAGACACGCTGACTGCGGGTAGTGAACCTTTCTTAATTGTTGGCTCAGGAGATGGCATGGGGTGTGAAAGACGTCTGTCAGAAGATGTCAGTCAAAATGTAAACATGTTGAGAGAATGAGTTGCAAGGAAGTACTGTTTCGGCTGAAATATCATGTATCCCCAATCGTGCGTGGAGCAGAAGGTGGTCATGATTGCCGACGAAAAACTGGATGCCAAAACAGGAAGGTGTAAAATTGAACTCACCGGTCCTTCTTCGCTGTCGCAGTTGTAGCTATAGGTAGCTCTACAGCCTCTGATTCATATCCACGTCCCGTCGAGTGCATAATCCCAGATTTAACTGAGGGGGTCGATTTCTTCCTCGTTCGACACAGGAAAGGTAGCTTTGACCTTTTCGGCGTCGTAGATTCGGAGTCCTCTGAGACGCTCAAATGAGGGCTCCCCACAGCCTCGTCTTGTGAGGATTGACGAGAAGGATAACCGCGAAAGAAGTGTGCCAAGTCGGACTTCCTGGTACGGGTGCGAGATGGAGAAACCCCAGACATCGTTATGACCTGAGGGAGGGGAGGGGGAAAGGTGAAAGATATCGGTCAGTTAAGACGATTCGGACAAGGCAGGTATCAGATGAAAGCTATTCGAGGAACAGCCTATAAGAAGACTGACAAATCTAGGCAGCCCTTCGTTGCCGTACAGAGACCAAATGCGAAATGAAATGCTTCGACGCCAGACCCCGTTGGGATGCTAGAGAAGGATCAGACGGCAACTCGAGGACGTGCGTCCTTGTAGAAAACAAGACCAGCACACAAAACGTGTTACATTCTGCAGTCTCACGCTTGTAATAAGTTCACGTACAAGATCTCCGTAATTTCTTTGCCTGATAAGCGCTAAGCGATAGAATCCGGAATTTGAGAACCCTGATTGATGGTTGTGCATTTGTCAGCAATCCGATTTATAATTATCCACTCCCCAGATACTTATTGACTCTCATCGTGGCGCGTTTCGAGTGGGAGAGCATCGCCGTAGTTAACGAAATTTTCCAATTCAGTGTAAGTGTTGACAAGAAAATATCTGCGAGTAATTGAGTGCCCCGACCTTCAGCATTTTTCAAATGCCTTGATTTGCGGAAACACTGACTGGCATTTTTGCCTATATATGTTCAACGGCTTACTGCATCTGTTCGCAGAGCAGGAGTCCAAGTGTTGCTTCTAAATCTCCACTTTGTTTCCCCTTTCGCCTAAATGCCGGGCCTAAGCCCAAATCTGGTGAGCCCAATTGTCCACGGATCTCTTGTGCGATCTTCAGAGAATGGTGGCGGTTTACAACCGTTCCGTCGGGTCCCTTATTTTTGTCCTTTTTGGAATTCAGGGCAAACAGTCCGATGAGGGAAGGAGAATCTCCAGCTCTTCTGCACAATACATTCGCCCCGAAAATCGACCACCATCCCCACATCAAGCGTATCGCGACTGTTTGATGATCGTCATCAAACTTTCTCGGCAGATTGTATCTGTCACAATCTTGTTTCCGGGGAGCTTGTTTTTTGTTCAAGCTCAGCGCCCAAGCTTGTCCACATGATCCTGCTTCTGATGAGACACCTTGATGAACAACCACTTGATCCGCAGCTTGACCGAGTGAGACCTGATACGATTACGCAGACTCAACTTAGCGAAAATGCTTTGTAGCAAAGCACTCGTGCGTTATTATGGCATTTCATAACGAATCCCCTCGCGAAGATCACTTCATCCAAAGATCCTATGCACGTTGTGCACCTATAGCTGACGTGAGAGGGATGCTTGCCAAGGTACCTCGGGTCTGTCGAGAGTCTTGCTGACACGCGTACGACATGATTTCCTGGTTTACGCTATTCGAAGTCGAGTTATGTATAGATAAATGAGCGGGCACGCGCGCCGCATTACGATATATCATAACTGAACTAAATTAAAGCTCCATCTTGCTTCGTCGTGTGCATCAGTGATTGTCTAGTGGAAAGTGATGAACCTCCCAGGTCATACGCTGAATTTCTATACAGGACGAGGAGGGCATCTTCAATGGTGTCGTGGTCACTGCTAGGTGAATCTGACATGTCCCCGTCAGCATTTCAGGCTCACAAGAAGTGCCTCCACATTATGCTGAGCCCGTGCGTAGACGTTCATCGCGCGCAATTTGGTACGCCAACTCCAACGGGACGCCTCACCGTGTCCTATGAACGCGGTTCTACACAAACGTACTATCTTGGGACGTACTGTGATGACCGGTCTTCGCGGAATATCGACGCAGGTTATGGCAGATAGGTTGTGGAGCGGGCCGGGCTAGAAGGGGGATACCTGACCCGAGGCCCGAATCAAGGGTGGCTATCCGTTGGTGGCAAATAGCGATCGCTATTCGGTAAATATTTGTACAGTGTAGGATGCTCAAAATAGACCTCTTGGCATGCAAAAATTTGTAATCCTATCTCCTTCCTCAGATTGGTTGTTTTTTCCTTGAAACTCTTGGATTAGATTTATAGTTGCTGTCGGGTCCACTCAACAGAATTTCTGTATCTTTACTTTAACTTTCTTTTTGAGGCTGAAAGTGGATTTGGGACCCTGAGATACTCCATTTGGTATATGACTAAGCCGATATCATCAGCCTCGTGCCACAATTCCATCGTGAACCACTCCACGACGCCTTACTCAGGGATTCTCGAGCATTGCCGCGTTCGTTATAATTTCTGCACCAACATGACGATGTGAATGGTACTCCTTCACTGCATATTCAGCTTGTTTCGCACTCAATCTTTCTCTACATACCATGTCAGGGTGTTCCATCATATCAACAAGGCAGACTCGTGAAAGACTCAACCGTAAGCATCTATATATCTCCAACACTTGCGAAAGAATGCTCTAGTAGCATTGGTCTTGCACTGATCAAGCAATTTTGGGACAAGATCTTTTGCCATCTTGAAGAGCCATCTCCCAAGCATCAAAAACCTAATCCAGTAGAGTTCAATAGAGATTCCATGATTACAAGGTAAGTTCCTTACGAAGCTTGACCCATCCAATGAATCTCAATTGGGTTCAACTCACAATAATATTTAGGCAGGAAGTAGCACTTGTGATCCATGTTCTCGATGACAATCTTCAAGAGTGGTTTCTTTGAGGAAATCCTCCTGCTTAGAAAGAAACTTTTGCATGCAACACATTGAACCAGATAATTTAGGTGAAGGTGAATCTTCTTCTCCCTCTTCAGCTTCATTTTGATCTGCCATTGCTTCAGCAGCCTCATGGGCTCTCTTATCTTTCTCCTTTTGACTCAGACTGCAAGCCTTGCAATCACTTAGAATTGGTTTATCACCATTGCACCATGTCAGCTTGTTCCATAACCCACATTCTTCAAGAACTCATTGCATTTCTTTTGGCTGACTACAAAAATTATAGTTTGTATGGCTCGGTGATAAATTTGTGTCAAAGTCTGGACTTGTTCATGGAGGTGTGGATTGGGGTTGCTAATTGAAATTTTATCAGATGCATACAGTGTTGCTGGCCACCAGGCCTTACATTTATTCCATTTACATTGTGAGCATCTTTTGTGAATGCACCATGTTCTATAGATTGATCAAAAGAGAATTCTGCAACTGTAAGGGCAATCTCTGGAGGCTGTGGCTAAGTCACACAACTGGCAGAGGGAGATCCAAAGTCTATTCAGTACTGTACAAGGGTCTATGGACATAA